>SCDZ01000312.1:22139-205094 GCA_004143845.1 Drosophila lacertosa
GGCTTCAAGACCGAGTAAGGAATACGGCTTTAAAACAGCTTTGAGCCCATTCTAATCCTTTGTATTCCTTGTTCCTTCAAACAGGTCCGAGCTGACCGATGGCAGCAGGCAGTCAGCAGAGGGTCAATTGCTGAACGCTGGCACAGAGGAAGAGGCTATCTCCGTCAAGGGCTCCTACAGCTTCATCGCCGAAGATGGTGTCACCTACACCGTCGACTATGTTGCCGATAAGAACGGTTTCCAGCCCTCGGGCGTTCATTTGCCCGTGGCTCCCGTTGCCTAAGAAACGTTATTAAATTTGCAATAAATTGACTGTTTAAAAAAAACTTTTGGCTACTTTTGACTGCGAGTGTAACTAAACTTAAACGGAAGGAGTATATAATATATATAAATATATTTTTATATATATAGGGCCTATTCCATTATATATACATGTATACTCTAAAGTGTATAAACCTTTTTTTTCAAGTGACATCAACAAGTTGTGAAATTTTTTTTAAAGTTTATACGTGGTTTTCTATAGTTAAGCCATATTCAGAGAAAACATTTAACACAAATTTAGTGGCCATAAAAATGGGCTAAGCTTGAAACTGTGCAATTTTTAGAGGTAAACTTTAAAACGAACTTTTATCACAGAAGCTAAGAACAAGTTGAAGCAAATGATTTCATTGAGAGATCAACCACAAAAAAAGCAATAAAAATTATTTTAAAAAAATAATATAATATATGTATATGTGTATATTTGGTTGCTCAAAACCAGCAGATAATTTTTTTTTTGTGGATATTTAAACCTGTGAAAAATTACCATTTTAAAGTGAAGTCTGTTTAAACCATAAAAATAAATACAAATAAGTGAATATCAACCAAAGTGTTTGCTGATAATTTTTTTTGTTTTTTTTTTTGTGAAATGACGATTTTAATCCCTTTAAGTGAAAAAGAGGATGCTAATACTCAAATAAAAAACAATGAACAAATTTTAAAGACCCAGAAAATCATGCAAAAAAAAACTCGGTCTGGTCGAATTAAAAATCTGACAATCAAAGAAAACTTCAGTGGATTAATTTAATTTAATATAATTTTCAAAGAGATCGGAAAACGTTTTTGGTACGAAAAAAAGAACTATTCAAACCGGAGCTACTTATTTAAATTTTTCAATATTTATATTTCAGTGTTCAAATGGAGATTAGTTTTAGAATGATAATTTAAAAAAAAAATGTTTTACAGTTACCGAGATCAAAAGTCTTGTTGGCTGATTTCGAGTGTTCCTTTGAGATGCTACTAAAATTTGCAGCTAGCTTATAAAGTATTCTGGAATACCTTTAGCAGGGTATCTGACCGCTGAGCAGTCACCCATCTTTAAATAAAATCATATAGTTGCTTTAAAAGTGCACGGTTGTATTTAAGTATTAAACAAATGTCACAGAACTTAAACCTAGTTAACATGCGAAGTTTCATGCTTATTCAGCGACGCGTGGCAGATGATCGCCCTGGGGCTGGAAACCGTTCTCATCGGCCACATAGGACACCTTGTAGGTCTGGCCATCATCACCTACATAGGAATACGAGCCGCTCACGACAATGGCTGCGTTTTCAGCATCCACTTGCTTCAGCTGGCCCTGCTCAATACGCGACGAGCCATCGCTCAGTTCAACGCTAAACAGAGTGAGATGAAGATATAGAAACCAGTTTCGTAAGTGACCTTGACACAGTGTGGAAATCCAATACTTACTTATATTTGAAGCCGTCGACCTGGACATCGGAATCGTAGCGCAGAACCTGAGCGTTCTGCGAATCTGGAACCGCTGGAGCCGCCGAGACACAAGCCATGGCAAGGGCGAAAATGATGGCGACAAAGGTGCAGGAGTACTTCATGTTGATATTAATAATTTGATTTGAGTTCAAGTTATAATCTTTTTTTAAGCTGCTGCGTTGTGCTGCGTTCAGGGAGCGGTCGAGCAATGCGTGACACTTGAGAGTTGAGCGGCCAATTTATACTGTCCACGACATCGAGTGGGTCCCTTCCAAGATTGCCAAAACACGAAAAGAAATTAAAAGCAAAATATACGAAAGAAAAAAAGGCAGCAGCAGCAGTAAATAAAGATAAAAGATAAACCTGTTTTAGCGGTGGCCAACCTTTATTACTTAACTTGGCCAGTTGCTGCTTCTGCTGCTGTTGCTGGGAATTGGCTTTGATTGATTGCGGCCAAGCCTCACCCATCGATTATTGGCTAGAAACAAAGAGGGTACAGCTATGCGTGATTTGGGATAAAGCCTGCCAAAACGGGGTCAGCTTTTATCTGGCTCAAGTGCAAGTGAAATGCCAAAAAAAATTAAAAAAAAAATTATACAAACTCAACCCACAATTTGCTTATAGTACATATACATATATACATATATATATTATTTGTTTCTCAGCACCATTTGAACTTTTTGACTGCATTCGAAACTTGGCTTTCAGCCAGATTTGCGGTTTGTTTGCTTTCGTGTACTTACACAGCAAAAAAAAACAAATAAATAAAAAATTTAAAAAAATGCCAACGAGTTGAGAAACAAATACATTGTTTGGCTAACATTTAAAAACACAAACATTATGGTGCAGTTCTTTTGGTTACACGCACTTGGCTTACTCCAATTGTTCAATTTGTTGTTAACCTGTTTTGCAACATTTACAAAGAAAACCAAGCAAAATAAATTAAATTAATTTACATATGTGCATTTAAAGTGGTTAGTTTGTTTTATTTATTTAGTGTGAAGCTAATTTGATTGAAAGTCAACAAAAAATTATTATAATATATTATCATATATGGGTTATAAAATATAAATATATATATATATATATAGATTAAAAACCACAATTTTTGTATGCCAGTTTTTGAGGCAACTGGTTTTGATTCAAGCCAAGTAAAGGGTTGGTTAATAATATATATAAATTTTTGGCAAATATTGAAAATAATAAGGATGAAGTTCATATGCATATAAATTTAAAAAAATGTAATAAGTATAGTTTTAAAGTGCGTATACTTGATATTTATTTATTTGAACTGAATAAGTTTTGATTCAAATCCAATCCCGCAGTTTTTTAAAAGTATAAAAAAGAAGATGCTTAGTGTGATTAAAGTCAAAGCTCAGGTTAAGATTCATCTATTTAAATATATATATATATTAAATATCTAGATTTGAAGTGCGTATACTTGATATTTATATACTTGGCTTTGATTCAAATTAAGATAGAAATTCTTGGCAGATATTATACAAAGCAAACGTTCATACATATGCTTATATATATTTGACGTATACTTAATATTTTTTTAATTTGAACCAATTTGGGTAAAGTTGCTTTGAGCTGTCATATATTTATTTCTCGCTGTGTACTTATGCCGGCTAATGCAAGATTTTGCACAATCTAATTTAGTCGCAGCCACGCAGCGCTGCAGGACAGTTGGAATCGGGCGCTAGTCATGATCCGGCCCGAGATACTCGCCCTGCTGGCACTTTTTGCCTGTACGCTGGCCAGCTTGGCAACTTCGGCGACTGAGGCGCAAATACTCAAGTACAAGAACGTGCGGAACGACAGCAACGGCGACGGCTATGCTTTCTAGTAAGTGAACGCTTCGATTGAACTAACTAAAGGCTAATCCCGTTAAAACTATTAGCTACGAGACAAGCGACGGCATTTCGCGGGAGGAGACCGCCCAGCTGAGGAACGCCGGCACCGCGCTGGAGGCGATCGCCGTCCAGGGCAGCGTCAAGTGGGTGGGGCCCGACGGGGTCCACTATGCGCTCAGCTATTTGGCCGACGAGAATGGTTTTCAGCCGCGCGGCGAGCATCTGCCGCGGATCGCTGATCACGCCTGATTGGCGTGCGCTGAATACATAAATGTTGAACGATCTTTAAGCCTGTACACGCACATCAAATGTGAATATATATTTTTTATATTTTTTTTTGGACAAACAATTTTCACCAACTCAAATGTGTTCTAGCACAGCATTAAATTAACATATGTATAAATAAGTAAGTGTGTGTTTATGTGTGTGTGTGCGTTTAAACCCGTTGCTGCTGCTGGTTGCGTTAACAGAGTCAGCTGGCCAGGGCCGGACCGGTTCAATAAACACGCTGACGGCAACGAAAGTGAGAACTGCACACCAACAAAAACAATACAAAAGCAACAACAACAACAACAACAACAACAACAACTACAAAAAAATGCCAGCTTAAAGGGCAACTAGTGCACGCTGGGGCCGAGCTCATTGTTGGGCAATTAACGGCGCATCTGTGTGTGTTTTTTTTCTTTTATTTTTTTATTTTTTGGTCAAGCGCCTCATTTATCAATCGTGTAAACTGCAAAACAATCAAACAACAATCGCAAGTTACTTCAGCGGCTTGTGAACATAAATATTACGCATACGCCCTGTGCCAGCTTGTTCGTCTTGTAGTTTTATTGACTAAGGTCATCAACAAAAACACACACACACACACACACACAGAGAGAGCTCGACTCTCGCATCTTCAGTTAACAACTTGTGGCCGCCCCCGCCCGCAAAACAGCAGCAACTGTTGCTGCTGTTGCTGCTGTTGCTGCTGCCGCAACTGTTGCTGCTGCTGCACTTTTTGTGAAGGTTGCGTCGTTAAAAAGTTTTATCAACTTCTTGTAAACATTCTTTATGGAAAAATTTGAACGAGCTTAACTTTAAAACTAGTTTCTTCTCCATCAAAGCAAACTCGTTAATATTAATGCACAACTAATCTGAATTGCAAAAAAGATTGACAAACAAATGTCGCTAATCGCTTTTATTTTAGGTGAATCTTTAAATTTTTTTTAATAAATGCTTCACATAAGCGATCTAATTGTGTTTAAATGTGTGTGTGTGTGTGTGTGTGTGTGTCTGTGTGCTTTAGCGATTTAGTATAAATACCTACCACGGATTATGGTCAGCCATATAGCTCGATAGCGCTTCGTCGATCTAAGTCAAATCGATAAAATAAAATAAACACAAAATGCATTCCTTCAACGTTTGTGTTGTCGCCCTCTGCGCCCTCGTCCTCGTATCCTGCGTCCAGGCCGGAGACGACCAAACAACGGTTTTGCGTTACGACAATGATAACATCGGCGTCGACGGCTACAAATATGCGTGCGTAGAAACAAAAGAGTTGCAAATATAGAAATATATAAATATATATATATATAAATATAAATATAAATATATATGAACACTTCCATTTGATTTGCAGATACGAGACGAGCGATGGCGTCTCCCGCAGTGAACAAGGCCAGCTGAAAAAGTTTGGCGATGAAGAGGCAATTGTGGCAACCGGCAACTTCGAGTATACGGCACCCGATGGCCAGGTCATATCGATAAAATATATCGCCGACGAGAACGGTTACCAGCCAGTGGGTGACGTCATCCCCCATTAAATAATATTGTTAATAATATTATTTCCTTATTAAAATAAATGAAGTTTATGTGCAAATGTGACGTTTTTTTTATATGTGACCTTTTTTTTTTTTTTTTTTTTGTTCAATAAGTTTAAGCAATCTCAGTGTGTGGTCTGAGTTCAGCCACAGGATGCAGGAATATGAATATATATATATATATAAACAAAGTAAAGCTTTCGAAGACTCAGCTCACATTCAGCGCATCAAGAAACAAATCAAGTTTATGTGAAAATGTGAGGTTTTTTTTATGTGACTTTTTATTTTGTTAAATGAATTTCTTAAGCAATTTTAATATGTGGTCTAAGCCACAGGATGCAGGATTATGAATATATATAAACATGTAGGCAGCTTTTGAAAATACCCTACACTCAGCTCATTTACAGAGCAATCAAATGAACTATTTAAATATTACGCATACGCCCTGTTCGATCGCAGCTAAAAGAAGCGCCGCTTAACGCAGCTTGTTCGGATTGTGTTTTCTTGACTAAGGTCATCAACACACACACACATCTACACACGCACACCAACCAGTTGTGGCCGCCCCCGCCCTGCTGCAGTTCAGCCTCTATTTATCTGTTTTTTATGTGTTTTTTTGAAGGTTAAATTGGCGCGTCTTTAAAAAAAATTATGTCACCTGCAAACATAAATGTATATGTGTATAAATTGTGAACATTCTGAATAAACTAATTCCAGGAAATGTTTAAAAACATGTTTTTTATTCGCATGAAATCAAAGAAAATAAACTTAAGCAATTTTTTTTTTATTTTTATTTATTGTCAACTTATCTAAATTGCAAAAATGTTTTTGTTGAATGGAATTTTTAACACCTTTTGTGACATTTACTCTTAAGAATCTGCTGGATAATAAACTTTTTATGTGTGCAAAATAAACTCTCTTTGAATATTAATTAAATTAAATAAAGCAAAGGAAATCAAGATTAATTGGGAAGGAATTGTAAAAATTAGCCATAATATTCCTATTATTTAAGAAAAGAGCTCAGCTTTAAAATTAAAGACTTGGCTTATTTTACAGGCAAACAAAAATGCTTTAATATGCAACAACATATATAATATATATATTTTTTATTATTTTTCTTTGTCCGCTCTTCATCGGCTGTTTGTCCCTGGAGTAATCCACAAGTACTTCTGCGTAATTAAATTAGTTAGATCTTTATCATTTGGCTTGTTCATAAAGATAAACTTAAAAATTTTTTATATATATAAACATTTCCTGTTGCCGCTGTGCTTCCTAACCATATATATACATATATTTTTTTATATATATACATATATTTTTTTTTTTGTTTTTTTTTTTTGCAATTTGGTCGTGTAAGTAGATTCAGCCGTTGACCTAATGCCACAGTTAGCCAAACATGCGCGACTAACCAAATATTTGGCGAGCACATTTCATTATCACCGACAGCCCCCATTTAACATGATGATGATTTTCGGGTTTGAGATTTAGCCACTTGGCGGCCAATTGAAATGAGATTTGAGTGTACATCAAACGCTTAATGGCTTTTTTTTTTGTGGCTTGTTCAATTAAAAGCTTAACACACACACACACTCGCACACTCGCACACACGCACACACACACTTGGGCAGACGCACTCTTAGGCAGAAGCAAAGTCAACAATTATATAATTTGTGTGTGCATTAAAGGCGATTGTTGTGGCTACCTTATTGTGTTTAAATGTGTGTGCGTGTGCTTGTGTGTGTGTGTGCGGGAGCTCTTTGGATGGGCACTATAAATAGCTGGGAGCTCATTAGCATGCACCACATAGCTCGTTAGCGCTTAATTGTGACAACTACACAACGTGTCGTGAACCCTTTTTTTTTATTGGTGAAAAAACCCTTTAAGCCACAATCAGAAAATGCATTCAATCAACGCTTGTGCCGTGACCGTGGCCGTGTGCGCCCTTGTGCTCGTGTCCTGCGTCCAGGCGGCTCCACTCGATGACTCGCAGCAGGCGACAATCCTGCGCTACGACAACGAAAATATCGGCACCGATGGCTACAACTTTGGGTGCGTATAAACGTGGCCTAAACTAGATATATATATATTTAAACTCACCTGCGTCTATTTCACAGGTACGAGACAAGCGATGGCGTCCAGCGCCAGGAGCAGGCCGAGCTAAAGAACGCCGGCACCGATCAGGAGGCGCTCAGCGTACGCGGCTCGGTCTCGTGGGTGGCACCCGATGGACAAACCTACACGTTGACCTACATCGCCGATGAGAACGGTTTCCAGCCGCAGGGCGATCATCTGCCCCATAACTAGGCGGAGTAAAGGGCAAATATCGAATGTCGAATATCAAATATCAAATATCAGTATTTTGTTGTTAAATAAAGTCTATGTGCTTAGAGGAACAAGAGAAAGTTTCATTTAATGCGGTGTGGATCCCAAGTGGATGTTGTCTTAGCTAAACATTCTTCTGGTTCAGATATTGAATAAATATAAGTTCACCACAGGATGATGCTTCTAATCACAAATATATATATACATATATAATAATTAAATTGCTATTATGTCGTGATGAGCTGCGTAGAAAGTCAAAGTCCGTTTTTTTTTAGAAATATTTCGCCTTGGGTTTAACGCCTAATACAATTTATCATAGCTAAATAATAATTACCGAGTAGTGACTTTTTTGTTTTTGTTTGTTTTTGCCTTTGTTGTTGTTGTTGTTGGTTGAATGACAGTAAATGCTTTTTTGATGCCGGCAAAACAAATGTGTTAATCTATAATTAAAAGGTATTTTATTATTGAATTTTTTCATTAGATTTTGTTTACTTGGCTTGAGGATAGAACTTTTTAGCGGCGACTATAAAAGCCTTTGGCATGGCGCTCAACGGGCCAGTGAAGTGCAGCCAAGTGTAAAAGTCGAACATGCAGTGCTATACCCTGTTTTTAGTTGTGTGCCTGGCGGCTGGTCTCGCCCAGGCCCTGCCCAGGCCCGACGAGGCCGACGCCAAGGCGGAGACCGTCCGCCTCGAGACCGACAACAACGGCGTCGACAAATACAATTTCAGGTAACTCTCCACTCAACTCCAGTTAACAATTTGCTTTTAATTTATTTATTTATTTTTTTTTTTGGTAGTTATGAGACGAGCAACGGTATTGCCCGCAGCGAGGAGGGCGTTCTGAAGCCGGCCACCGGCGACGGGGAGGGCGTTCTGGCCGTCACCGGCACCACCGCGTGGACGGCGCCCGACGGCAAGAAATACGAGATTAGCTTCACAGCCGACGAGACGGGCTATCATCCCACGTTCAAGCAGGTCTCCTAGAAGCCGATCAGCTGAGCGCCAAGCTCTAAGCTCTAATGGAACATTCCCAAAAAAATGCAAAAAAAAATAAGAAGAAATATAAGTAATATGTAAATAAAAAACAATTTAATTAAGCAAAGTTTAAACAAATGCAGTTTGCAAGTGTTTGTAAATTAAAAGGGGACTTTTTGAAAAGAATAGACCAATAAACAATTCATTGATAAATACTGAAATTATAAATACTTTCAAATAAGTTAAAACTTGTTTGAATCTGGCCAACTTCATTAAAAGAGAACAAACGAAAATCACATTAAAAAAAGCTATAAATAATTTGAAATGAAATGAAAAGAAAGTAATAAATTGTCTACCCGGATCCGTGTAAAAAATGCCAAAACTTTTAGTTTCGACCAAGCGCAACAAAAGCACGAAAACTAAAAGTTATGCTAATCTTAAAGTTTTCGATTCTTAATTATGGATTTGCATAACGCGTTCTAGGCCCAAAACGAAATGAAAAGTATGACGCAAGAGAAGTTGCTGCTATTGTTGCTGCCATTTGTTGCTGCCATTTGTTGCTGCTGCGGCACAAAACTGGATTTGTGTTTTTTGTGTATATATTTAATTTTTCCGTGGTCTGTCTTCTGTCTCGCGTACGCACCGCGGTCCGCGACCTTCGCGTTCATTTTGCATCATCAACGAAATTTGCAAATTTTTTTTGGGTTGCTGAACAAACTTGTTTTGTTTTGTTTTCTTTGTAATTAATAGGTACATAATGAAAGCTGTGCATCGACAATATTTTTTTTCTTATTTTTTTTCTCTTCTTCGAGCAATTAGCGAGCAGCGAATTTTGTTTGACAGCCGCACGAATCGAAATGAAAATCAATTTTGAAGGTTAATTTCTTAACCATTGCCGAGGTACATATACAAAAAATATCTTCGGGCCTTATACATACATACATAAATTTATTTATGTCTCGCTAATTTGTACAACAACATCGCCTAACAGCGGAAATATGCATACTTCAATACATATATTTAATATATACATATATATATAGCTCGTTCTGATTTGTTTGCTGACGTCAATAATATGCATATAAATTGTCTGCCTAAACGAACAATGATCTGCATTTGTGACAGCTGCTCAACAAACCATTTGACCTCTGCACTAGTTGGTTTGGTTTTAACTAGTTTTTGTTTTAAACAGGGGAAGTACTTAAGCTTAGGGGGAAGTACGCATAAGTTGATAGAATTTATGGCTACTTACGTTCAGTGCCCAGCACAATTTCCATTAGTCTGAAGGATATATAACCATGCCTCTTACAGCGCTGGGCTATAAAAAAAATATATATGTATATATATATAATCAGTAGTTGAGCGGCATTCAAGTATTAAACAAGTCATCCATAAAAACAAAACACGGCTTAAATCAACGATCGGCAACGATGTTGGCATTAAGCCATCTGCAGCTCACGATATAAAGGTTTGGGTCAGCGTCGCGTTCGAATCAGTCGCATCAACTCGTTTGCTTCGATCGCTGACTGCCTGTTGCACGACCATTAGATACCCTATGCACAGCTGCTTGAATTGAGTTGCACTTTTATGGCAGAATATGAATTAAGTAATTAGCCTTATGCGGAATACATGTACTTATTTTATGGCCAATACAGCTGCCTGATTTGAATATAAATTATTCGAATAGACAGCGTTTGATTGTGTTACAGATACCCATTTATGTCAAATAAAAAAATAATAAAAAAATAATAAGATGACTTTGTCTTTGTTGCCTGACTTTGAGAATATCATATATAAGAAACTGTTTATGTTATACATATATATAAATATACAACATTTGTATAAAGCACGTTTTCTTACACATAGGAAGGGAAAATATATTATCATTATTTTGCATTTATCATAATACAACAAGTTCTAATAGTACAAACATATCTCAATATAATTCAACACAGCACAATGTAATGAAAAATGTTAATTACTGGTATGTATATAAGTATATAAATATATATTATATATATATATATATATATATATATATTCTTGCTGTGTAATATATTCTACACGGCTTTAATAAGTTTTACTATATTATATATAAACAGCCCAAGGCCCCAGCAGCTATGGCTAAAACAACCCCTGCAGCTTTAGTTATATAAATAAAAAAAAAAAATATATATATATATACATATAAAAAACAGCAAAATTAAAAAAAATATATGTTTAACATATGTTAAGTTGCTGTGGAGCTTTAACAAACATATAAACTTAAATCAAACAAGCAAAAAAACAGCTTTTAAATAAAAAAAACTTTAGTCATATATATACATATATATATATATATATATATATATACATAGTATATACATATACAAAAGTATGCACCTCTATTTATTAAAAAGCTCACCTAAAAGCACAAACTAAGTTCAACTTTTAGGCAGCACTTTTAAAATATACAAAATAAAAAACAAAAGACTTAGGCAACAAACTTGGCAAGCTCTATGCAAAATTTCATAGCATACTTTTCGGCATTCGCCCTTAATTACGAATTCAACGCTCCGTTGCAGTTAGTTCAATATTTAGATAAGTAGTTAGAGTCGTTTGCATTGCAATTTATATGCAAATTAAGTAAACACAGAAAATTCCTTGAACTTGACAGCATTCAGACAATGTACAAGAAAATCGCTGACAGCTGCCTGCAGCTGCTGCTGTTGATGTTGCTGCTGTTGCTGCTGCTGCATCCGGTAGAGGCAGCTCAGGACCGTGTCTGATTAATGATGCGCACAACTCTTCCTCATTGCAATCTGTGCAACGGTAGTTTAAAATGTTCTCACTGACAGCGAACAATCGATGGCCAGCTGATAAATCATATTGAGAAGCCATTGCAAATGCTGCTCGGCGGGCGATTCTCACTCGTTAATTAACTGCGTGCGCGTTTGTCAGCCCACATTTGTTTTTTTTATGTTTTTTATATTCTTTGTAGGTGTCAATAAATATTTAGATATTTATTATTTGAATTATGTCTGCCCATATTGCCGCGAGCTATGCAAATCAGCAGCATAAAGATTTTGAAAAATTAAAATAATTACGAATACTAGAGTAGAATAGAATAAAGCTGAATACACAGACGAATTCGATATACCCTATACAACGAGAGCAATTCTCAAGAAATATAGATGCTAAATTAAATATAAAATATCATATAGAATATGATAAAAAAGATAATAAAATGTAATTAAATATATAACATTTTGAAGAAAATATGTAAATTTTTATGTAAAAAATAAGATAAAGGTGTAAATTGATAAAATGAAAAGTAAAAAATTGCTTAAAACAAATTCGTGTTTATATTTTTAAATAAGATAAAAATCAATTAAAGAAGAGAACGCGTTAATTAAAAAAAATTCTAACAAATATTTATCATGCCTGTAAAAACAAATTTCAAAAGGGAAATCAAATAATTAAAAAAATATTCAGAAAATTAAAAAAAATATATAAAACCAAATAAAAAATAAAAATAAATAAAATAAAAAATAGTAAACTGAAATATTTTCTTATTAAATTTATAAAAATATGTGAGCTAAGTTTCTTTGCAAGTATTGCACATTTCTATTGTAAATAGCGAAATAATTATGTATTAATTAAAACTAAACTTAAAGTTGGGATAATGGCAAAAAATTATTAAATATATTAAAGATTCCTTGTTAGATTTTTTAGTAAATACATAAGCTCAGTTCCTAAACATATTTTTATTATTATGATTAGAGAAATAACTAAACCTTTTTTATTAAAAAACAATTAATAAACAATAGCAGCAAATAAGGACTTGTTTTTAGCTTTATTTAAATTTCTTGATGGATTTATAATAAATGTAGAAGCTAAGTTTCTGTTCATATTTATTTAATTATGATTAGAGCTATAATTACGCTTTCTTTTATCAAAAAAAAATATTAAAAACAAATAATTATAAGGACTTGTTATAAACTGTATTTAAATTCCTTGATACATTGAAAGTAATTACTTAAAGCTCAGTTTCTATCATATTTTTATAATTATGATTGGGGAAATAATTAAACTTTGTATTATTAGTAATAAATAAATACAAATAAGGACTTGTTGTTATCTGTTTTTTAATTGAGTGTTGAATAATATTATTTAAAGTCTGATAAGCAAAGTGTGCAGGCTGCTTTTTCAAAGGGTATTAAGTTAGTTCTACCGCAAGCCAATGCGGCAGCTGAAGTGCTAGCTCACACACACACACACACACACACAGAGGGAGATGATTACGCACACACAGAGACACACACACACACACACAGAGAGCTCATCCAGCTGTTAGTGCTGGCGTTGCTCGGCCGTTGTTCAATGTTTTATAATGTTTACCAAATATTATTTAGTTTGTCAATTGGTCGACGGACATCGTGGGGTGTGTTTCAGCTGTCCGCTTGCTCTGCTCCGAGAGAGACGCGTCGTCCACAGTTGTCAACGCAGTACGAGATTCGAAAAAAAAAGGCGCGCGCGACTTAAATAATAAATATATATATAAGCCATATAAAAAACATTAAGTTAACGGTGTTAAGCAGAGTATATAAATTATACAAAAAAGTTTCCAAATTAAAACAACCAGCAAAATGAGGCAAATCTTTTTGGCTGTAAGTGATCGAGTGTGTGTGTGTTTTTTTTTTAAAATGTTTGTGTGTTAATTGTTAATAATTTGTTTTTTTTTTTATAAATTGTGTAATTCATTTTGAAGCTCTTGGCTGTGCTGTGCTGCCAATGCGTCCAGTCGGCGACGGTGCGTCCCTACAAGTTTGGCTTCACCATCGAGGAGCAGCAGCATCGAGCCGAGCAGCGAGGTGAGACAGATCCTTAAGGATTCCATTTAGCATTATTTACTACTGCTTACTGTTGCTGTTGTTGTTGTTGTTGCGCAATTGATTGACACCGATATGGCTATAAATGCGAATGCAAATTGAGACGCGTCATTCTGGCCATCATTAGCAGCGACAAAAAAGGCAACAGCTTTTGACTTTTGTGCAACTGCAACAGCAGCAGCAGCAGCAGCAGCAGCAGCAGCAGCAGCAACAACTTTTGCAATGCTGCACAATACAAGTTTGCAGTTAGCAGCTGCCGCAGCCTCAGTTGACACCCGGGTCAATATCAATTGAAATGCCTAAGATTCTACCAGTTTACAGCAACGACTGCAATTAAGCGGGCATCAAATCAAACAATAGCTTTTATATTTGTCTACGTCTTTTTTTTTTGGGGTAATAAAGTTTTCTGAAAACTTAAGAGCGTCTTCCCAAATTAGCATAACATGGTTCCATAGCATGTCTTGGCTTTATTTATGGTTTTGACTCTTTCTAAAACCAATTCAAATGAAACGGCCAAAAAAAAAAAAATAAAGAAAAAAAATTTCAATATTTATAAGTATATATGCATATATATAATTTTCGGTTCTTGATTTCGATTTCGTTACTGCCGCATAAAATGCCAGAGTTGAGTATCCAATTATTAGAAAACACACACACTCACTCACACACACACACACATATTGTTTGAGCAACTTGTTGTGCACACTCGCAAGATGTTCAAGAATATGCATAAACTCATATATTTATCTATATTTAGATTAAATTTATGTTGTCTAAGAAAAATTCGATTTTTATAAATGGAATCAACATAACTCGATTATGTTTTGTTTGATTAGCAAACACTAAATACAAATTATTGCTTATTAAGGAACATTTTTCACATTCCCCTTATTTTTAAAATGAAGGATTTATTAAATTTCTTTTAGACTTGGTCAAAGTCAAAGTTCTATATAAAATATAAATATAAATGATGAGTAATTATTTAATTAAGTTTACTTCCTATGCAAACATTTTTTCAAAAAAAAAAAAGTCACGTTAAAAGCTTCCCAGTTTAAATGCCAATCAATTTAGGAATAAACGAAAATAATATTCAAACCATTAAAAAACCGAAACAAGCAAATCTATATATATAAAAAGTTATTCTTTGGAAGATATTAGAAACACATTTGTTAACAAATTTCGAGCTGATCCCTATTAATATAACTGTTCATTAATTGGATGCGTCTAACTTTTGATATTTGAGGCGGGCTTTGTTTCCCTTTCGGCCGCGTCGCTTACAATTGCCTTGGCCATAAAGATATCACAGCAGCTTATGGACGGACATATTAGAATAATACGAAGCAGGCATTAAAACGTTTAAAAAAACGCGATCGTTGCCGATAAGTGTGAATCGAAACGAGTTTAGTTGGCTTGGCCAAAAGGCCATGGAATAAAGATGACAGCGACAACCAAAGCCACAGCAAGGTGCTTCACAGGTGGCTTCATATCTGGTAGCTGGTGGGTGGTTGTGGTTTCAGGATGTTGTCGATAAAGTTTATGTGCCAAACATAATTCTACAAAAGTAACATAACAAAATATGCGCGTGCGTAGACAATAGCCGAATATCACAAAATGACGATGATCATAATTATCGCGACAGTTTATTAGATGCTTATCTTTATGGCCAAGCCACAGCGCCTGTTTGGCTGGTTTCGCATCTTGGCCAAGAATGAACCAGTTAAGCTGCGCGGTATTCATAATGAAAGTGATCTATACTAGTTTAAATAAACATGCTATTCATAATGCGGGGTATGAAAGTGCTTGAAAAAAGGGCATGACAAAGTTCTCAAACTTACTCAATTGATCAGAATTATGTTTGTTTATTTTTTATATTTATTATAGGCAAAAGTATATTTTGTAATTTATTTTTATTAGCCAATATCTTTATCATTATTTATAAAAGTATATTCCATTATTAAGTTTTTTAATATTTTTGTTATTATTTAATTACTTTCTTTATTACGTTGTTATCAATATCCAGTTTTAGGGATTGTGGTCTAGTTTATCTACACTTAATTAAATACTTAGAAAGGTGAATTTAAAAACTTACCCAGAAAATCCATTTTTAGGGGTGAAAACGCAGAAAGGTTGTGGAAAATATAAATGATTGGTGAAATTATCTGAAAATAAACAACAACAAAAAATTAGTCTGTGGAATTAAGAAAATAATAAAGAAAAAATAGAATATATATGAATAGATTTAACTACAGGGCATTTTCTAGTCGTTCACTTCCAACTCTGCCATTAAGACTTGTTTCTTAACATAATCAAATGTTTGTATCTGGCCCTTTTTATAGATGAGAATGGCATCGTAATGGGCGAATTTGGTTTTATAACCGCCGATGGGATCTACCACGTAACCGTCTATGCCACCGACGAGAATGGCAAATTTCGCATAATCTCCATGAAGAACTTTCCCTACGCGGGTCCCGTCGCGCCCAGTGAGTATTTTATTAATAATCATATATTGTGTATGTGTATATGACGTTTGAGCCTGCACACAGAGACACCTGCTGTGGCAACGACGACACCGCGCACCACACCTGCGCCCCCGCCCAAGCACAATTTCAACACGGTCGCCTGTTCCGGCTGCTTCCTGAACAAATCTCCGCCGGAGCCCAATCGCAGCACCAAAAACGAGATACGTCCGCTTTCGCAGCCGCTGTCGCCGGCGGCAGGTAAGTTTGAGCTGGCCGAGGCCCAGGCTGGGGCTGAGGTAGAGTTTAAGGCCGAGGCAGCGACAGCCTTTGCTGCGGTCACAGGCAACAGGCACACAGTTACACCCAGCACACAAACACAGATACACAGAGATACGCTGAGCCAAGGCTTGAGTCAAGGCTTCAGCCAGGGCTTGAACCCTGCTGTGAGCGCAGGCCTAAGCCTTGCTCTTAGCCCAGGACTGAACCCAGTGCTGAGTACAGGCCCTAATCGTGGTGTGAGCACAGGACTGAACCTTGCTCTTAGCCCAGGATTAAACCCAGGAGTAAGCTCAGGCCCCAATCGTGGTGTGAGCACAGGACTGAACCTCAGCCCAGGGCTCAGCTCAGGACTGAACCTTGCACTTAGCCCAGGACTAAGCCCAGGGCTCAGCTCAGGACTGAACTCAGTTCTCGCTCCAGGCTTCAGCCCCGTTCTTAGCTCGAGTCGTCCGCTTAACCAGGCCAGCTTTGACAATGTGGAGGCCATACAGGAGGCATCCATACAGCTGGCCAATCTGGCCAGGATTCCAGCCGCGGCAACTGGTGCGCAGAACCTGCAGGAGTTTGCCTTTGGTACGAGCGGCCCCAGTGAACCGCAGACAGCAGCCGCCTCCAGCCTGCCACAGGCTGCGCCCACCGCCGAGCCCGTGGAACCCGAAGTTGTGCGCAACTCGAAGATTGTCGCCTTGTCGCACGCCATTGCCAAGGTGAATGCGCTGCGACAGCCGATCAGTCTCAATCCCAGCGCGACGGCGCCGCAGCCGCAGCTGCAGCTGCCGCCCATCGAATTGGCGTCGTTGCCCAGGATACCGCCCGCAACAGTTGGCGCCCAGGATCTGAATAAGTTTGCCTTTGGCACGGCGTTCAGCAATCAAGCTTTGCCGCTGCCTTTGAACCGGCCCGTGCTGCATCCTTTGAGCCTGGAGGAGGCGCAGCGCCTGAACGGTCAAGTGCTGGCCACCATGCAGAATGTGGCCGTGCCCGTGGCGCAGACAGTGGCCGCCTTTCTGCGTCAGCCGTCGCCGGACAACGCCTTGACGCCGACGCCGCCGCGTGCCAATCGCATTGCGGGCGCGTCGCCGACGCAGTTTGCCACGTTTGTTGCGCGGCCCGTTACACTGACACACACACAACTAACACCAGCACACACACACAGCGCACCACAAATACAAACACTAAGTACAAGCATTCAAATAAACGCACTTAAACTACAACTTATTAATAATATTCAAAATTAAACAGCCGCGCAGCCTGGTCAACAACCATTGGGCGCAGCTGGCAACGGGATCGCAGCGCAGCCAGCTTTGACAGCAACCAAGAAGCAGCCGCAGCAGGGGCAGCAACCATCAGCAGCTGGAGCCGCAGCAAATTTCAAACCAGGTAAGCCTAACCTAAGCACATGCTATTATTGTATTATTTATTTAATTTTGTCTATCTATTTACTTACCATAAACAATTATCAGCAGCTGGCAACACTATTG
This sequence comes from Drosophila lacertosa, assembly GCA_004143845.1. Lineage (NCBI taxonomy): Eukaryota > Metazoa > Arthropoda > Insecta > Diptera > Drosophilidae > Drosophila > Drosophila lacertosa. The sequence goes on from SCDZ01000312.1 coordinate 39,940, forward strand.
CTTCGAGTCGGCCAGTCGTGACAGCAACCCAGCAACAGCAACAACAGCCAGCTGGCGGCAGCTCTGCCAGCTTTCCGACAGGTAAGCCAAGTCAGCTACCAATTCCTTTCCTTTACTCAACACACACATTCACAGGAGGCTTTGCAGGCTTGCCAGCGGGTACAGCAACCAAGCAGCCGCAGTCGCAGCAGAGTCCGTCAGGCGGCAGCAGCTACACACCACGTAAGTTCAGACAGCAACCAATTCGTTAAGTTCACTTAACAGCCAATGTTGCACTTGCAGAAACAACGAAAGTCAATCAAGGCAGCTCAGCACAGACAGCAACCCAGTCAGGAGCTGGGGCTGCTGATCTAACGGGCGATTTGTACAAGTTTAAATATCTACTGGACTTTAATGGGCACGAGGAAACGGGCAGCAGAAACGGCAATAAGAAGGGCAATTACTTTGCCATAGGCGACGACGCCATCGCACGTACCGTCGAGTATATCGCCAACGAGTTTGGCTTCCAGCCGCACATCAGCTGGCGCAAGCTGGAGGGCAATGAGGCCGTTCTGCCAGACGAGAATACACTGAAGCACTACGAGTTCAAGTGGTTCAACACTGAAGCCCAATGATTTGTTAACAATTTTTTTAATAATTAGTAGCCGCTGTAAATAAATAAAAAGTGGATGAGAAGTTTGTTCTTCTTGAATTGGGATTTTCATTTTATTTTTGTCGAAAGTATTTCACTTAAGTCAACTTAACGCTTAGAGGGGGCCAAGAAGGATTAGGAGGGGGACACAAAGTGGGCGTGGTGGTTTTCTAATATACTTAGTTTTTTGTTCGTAATATTTGTTTGTAAAGTTACATTCAGAATTTAAAAATTGTATACATTTAGATGTTGCATAAAGTTGCATTTCTCCAATTACACAGACACATTTAAAATTACATAAGTACATTTATAAGTATCGATACTTTTCGTTAACGCCCCTGCGCCCACTGCCAATTGTGGTTCAAATGGGGTATATTGGTTTTCGCTTTTTGTTACTTGTTTAATATGCGCTTAAAATTTCTAAATATTTTTTTATACACACAGAAGTTTGTTTTTTTTTTTGGTTTTTCTTTTGTTTTTTTTTTTTCTTTGTTTGAATGTCTACTATTAAGATTATTTGTAAGTTATATAATGCATTGTGTATTTAGGGTTATTTAAAAATTATTGAAGAGTTTTAACAGTACAATCAACTATCACAGTCAACCATATCGAACTGATAAAGAATATCCAAGTTTTTATGTTTTAGCAAAAAAAAAAAAGTTATATAGTTAGGTTAAGAGCTAACTGCAATTCAAGAGAGTTAATTGAAAAAGAAAATTAGACAAGTGTGCTCGACTAGTTAATATACCGTACCCGCGCATAGGTGTACAGGGTATAACTATGCCTAATCAGAACTCACTTAGAAACTAATGAACTTTCATGCACATATACATACATATATAGATATATATATCGTATATTCCATATATTTGTATTTACAATTCGCTGCAAACAAACGCTAAACGAGTTTTTTCTATGAAGCAAAAACTATCGATAAGTGGTTATCGATACTGCTTAGAACTATCTGCTATTTGTTTATCGAAGAAATACATAGAATGAATGATCCTTTAAGAGTTGCTTATCACTTACTTTTAACAAGTGGCAAATGCTAACAACAATTTAAAGTATCGTATATATTTATATATATACATATATATAAATAAATACTTATTTATATATATATATATATACATATAATTAGCATGTGTTCCATTCGATTATTTATACTAGAACAATTCTGAAGATTTGCAAATTGTTTTCGTAGTGGAAAACTTGTTTTTGTTTGATTCTCATATGTATGTATATGTTGAGTTAAGAGTTAAACTTACAGCAACAACGTTAACTAATATAATCTAATTATAATAATCCTTATAGTATTCAAAAAAAAAAGTACACAGTAACACTCACTTATTCATTCACTCACACACACACTCACTCTCACTTATTCACTCGCTCGCACTCATTTGCAAGTAATTTCCATTTTAGCGTCCTGCCTTTTATATCCTTGCAGAGGCTCTCAAAAATGCGCTCACAAAAAAAAAAAAAAAAAATTTCAAGAGAGAACTTTGAGCATATATATTTTTGATCAGAGCAATTTTAGCCAGCATTATCTGTCTCTCTGTTATTTTGTTTATATTTTTATATTATCTTGGCATTTATATTTATCATCACTTTATCAAATATCTAACATGTAAATATTCAATCTAAAGCTGAGTTTTTGCATGAAGATCTCTTTTTTTTGTTCTTTAAGGAAAGCTTAAATAAAGTTAGAAATTGAGTTATTTACTCTGCTTAAACTTGATTAGCAATACCTTATTAGCATGGCATAGCTACTTTATAATAAACTAAACATGGAACAAACTGTTGGAAATTGAACAACTTGAGATATTTTTATATCTTTAAGGACAATCTTTTAAATCTCAGTAGAGATAATCTTTACTTTGATGTAAATAAGTGAGTCGCATATACTCATGGAAATTTAGTTTTATGATATTATAAGACAGCTTAGCAAAACTGTTTGAAATTTATTTGTAACGTGAATTACCTTAAAGTTGCCTAAAGAAAATCATCCAAAGTTAGCACTTGAATATGTTTGAATATGTTTAAAATACAAGAACAATATATTAACCACATTGGATTACTTTATAATAAAAGTAATGTATATACTTTAGTTTAAATATTGAACATTTTAGGTTTCGTCAAGAGAAACTAAACCAATTTTTTGTGGTTTACTTTTGAACAACTGTTGAAAATAAAGTTTTTATATATGAAAAACTTAAAGCTTTCCGAAGATCTGCAAAACAAAACTCAGCCATATTTGTTAGTATTATAGACTAGAAGGACTCTCAACCTCTGCAAGGATATAAAATCTTCGGCAGCCCGAAGAAAAATGTTGAAATACTTGTGCCCGTTATTATTTGTATTTGTTGTAGTGATTTCTTTCTGACTGGTTCCTTCGCTAAGTGGCTAAGAGTAAAATCCGTGTCTGTTTTGCATTTGGTTTGCTGGTGGTTACAGTTACAATAAAAAGGTCGCCGGCTCGCCGCCCTTCAAGTCCAGATAGTCGTAAAGGGAGCGTTCGCTGGCGCTGACGCCGGCGCCGGCGCTGGCGTAGCTGCCGGGATATGCCAGTCCGGCAGCGCTGTCCGGCGCTGAGTCGGCGGCGGGCGTGGCCGCCGGCGGTGGCGGCCCGGCGCCCAGACTCAGCCCGAACTTCTCCAGGTGGCATCATTTGAGCAGCGTGGGCAGGCTGCTGTTCATCAGCCGATTGCCGACGACCAGCGAATTAAGAGTCGAATTGCCCCCGCCCACGCCCACGCCCATGCCCACGCCCACACCGACCCCAACGCCCATGCTCATGCCGTGCACGCCCAGCCCAAAGCCAGCGCTGGCGTGTGCCGGCGCCGTTGCCAGCCCGGCCGCGTTCAGATTCTGGCCAACGCTCGTCTCCGCGTTGCCGCCCAAATGCGACTGCGAGCTGTTCAAATTGCCGCCGCCGCCGCCGCCGCCGCCGCCGCTGTTGTTGTTGTTGTTGCTGTTGTTGTTGCTGTTGTTGCTGTTGTTGCTGTTGCTATTGTTGGTGGTTGTGCTGGTGGATGTTGTGGTGCCACCGCTGGCGGTGCTGCCAAAGCCGCTCATAATGCCAGCACCGCCGCCGGCAACGCCAACGCCAACGCCGACGCCGACGCCGACGCTTACAGCGCTGCCACCGCCGGCGCCGGCATTGCTCTCATATTATGATGGTCATGCGTAGTGCGGATAGGAGCTGAGGTGCGGCGCCACATGCGACGGCGTCACGTGGCCCATCGAGTGCGGCTGGTAGAGATTCGTGGCCGGGCTGCCCCAGTTGCCCCACGAGGCGGCCGTCGGGAATATGGAGGCTGCAAGTGCAACAAGAAAACATAATATTTAGTAAAACAATCAACAGCAATTTAAATAAAACAAACTCAACTGTAAACTAAAAACAAATCTAATAGAAAAATTATAAACACAGACTCTTCAACTATTAATCATTTTCTGCTGTTTATATTTTTTAATTACTTGTGTTGACACTCGTAAAGTCAATCTCTTTTATAAATAACTAAAGAAATAAATAAAAAAAATACCACTGATAATCTGCGCAAACGAAGCCACAAAAAACCCGTTTTTCTAATTCCAATATATTTATTTTTTTTTTTATACAAAGTGCACTTGTCCAAAAACCCAAAGCGAGATTTTGCTTCTTTTTTTAACCCAACAAACAGTTCTTCGTCTGACAGTTTCCTTGTCCATTAATGAAGTATTAAGGATAATTCAAAAATATGAGAAATTGTGAAATTACAAAGAACAAATTTATAAATAAAAATTTATATTATTGTAACATTCTTTAATGCAATTTTATAAAGTTAAAATATTATATATATTATATATATATATTATATAGAGATGAGAGTATTTCAATTTGTTGAATTGAAAAAGTAATTGTATGGACTTTCGTCTTGTTTCTTATGGCAAGCTTTGGATTCTTAAAAAACACTCATAAAAATAACTTTGATAACATTAAATAATAATAATCAAAAATAGTTCTTTAAATACAGGAACTAAAGAAGTTTTCAACTAGGCTTTATTTATTGATTTTTTTTATTTATACTTTTCCTTTACTTAAAATTTGTAATTCCTTTCTTTCTCTGTGTACAATTCTCTCATATCGATTATCCATTTCAGATTATTTAAATGTAAAATAAAAATGTATTTTTAGTCGTTTAAATAGATTAAATTTAAATTATTTTCTTTTCTTACGATTTTTATTTAATAGATTTAATTTAAATTATTTTCCTTTCTTACGTTTTTTATTTATTTTTATACGACTTGAACAGTCGTCAAATTAAAACTTAAGCAAGTTGTAAGTAAAAAAAAAAGTAAAAATAAAAATAAAATTTCAGATTTCTATTTGTTTAGACGAAGCGTTTGGAAGGAATATAAAAGTAAAACTTACCCGAGGACGATGTCATGCCGTGATGTGGACTCATAAAGGAGCTGAGCTTGGCGCTGTGATGATATGGCGTCATGAAGAGATCGCTCTGATACTTGTAGGTGGGATCGCTGGCCGCTGGCTGCGTGGCCGCTGCCAGGCCCTGGAAGTCGAACTTATAGGCATAACGCTTGCCGTGGACCTTGGTCATGATATTCTTGTCGTAGTAATATCTGCAAGAGGGGGGAGAGAAAAAGTAGAATTTGCAATTAGATTGTGGGAAAGGCAAACAGTGGAAGTTGTATAAATAATTACAAAATAATGCGCGCTTTATGCGTTTTAAGTTAATTTGCTGACATTAGTTGCCGACTTGCCCCAGCAATTAAATGGCCAACGCCTTGCGAACACCAAATTTTTGTGGCCCAGAGCCAAAATCAAATTGTTTACGCAGGGGGAAGAAATTCCTCCCCCGCAGACAGACGACTGTCCGAAATGTTGTTGTTGTTTGCCCAGAAGGGCGAATAGGCCATAAAAGTCATTAGGCTGGCAGCCTACTGGGAAAGCCAAACAAAAAACTGATTTATCTGTGCCATATATAAGGAAGCTGCTGACAGGTGCTGCAACCAAGTTCTTAATGTTGAATAAGCTGTTTGAGTTGGAGCATAAACTGAACTAAGATCTTATATTATATAGAGAATCAATTTAATTATCTATACAACTTCTTAATTACATAATAAGCATACTATAAACTAAAACCACCTTTAAAACTCTCGTTGGTTTTTAATCTTTAAGTAAATTAAAACTCTAAACCTTAAACCAAAAATTGACTTTTAAAAACTCTCCATTTTTTATTTCATAAAATAACTTTATATTGTCTGCAACGAATTGTTTTTTTGATTTTCTTAACAATTCATTTTTTTTCTCACTTTATTATCGCATTGTAATATCAACTTGAACTGTGTCATAATTATGCCAGAATTTGCATAATGACAAAAGTAAAAGCGGGAGAAAAGCGCATAAAATTTCAATTAAAACTTTAACAACTTTTCGCGACTTTATTATTCGTATCGAATGCGCTTTTGTTTGAGAGATGACAAAAAACATGTAAATTAATTGAAATTTGCAATGCAATGCAATGAATTTTTTTAATATTATTTGCTTGTGGCCATAAATTATGCCAATTAAAGACAAAAGCGACGCAATTTGTGCTCTGTCTCTTTTATCTCTCTATCTCGCTTTCGCACTATCTCTATCTCGCTCTTATCTGTGCGGCAAACAATCAGAACCAATCAATGGGGCACAAAAGCACACAATCAGCAAGGACAACAAACAACGGCCCAAAAAGGATTAAAGTAAAAGCCATTTACAGCCTGTCTCTCTGCGTGTGTGTGTGTGTTCATGTGTGTGTGTGTGTGTGAGGCCAAGTGGCCGACAACAACAAAAAGGGGCAGCTGTGAATAAACATGGCAAATGAAGCATTAAAGCACTTGTCCTTGTTGTCTTTATATGTGGCTGCTCAGTTTTAATTTACACACACATCACACACACATCACACACACACACACTCTCACACTCACACTCTTTAACATTTGTGTAGTCTACTTTGCAGCGCTCAGATTTCTTAGCACACACATGAAAGCAAAGACTGCGTTCAATTGAGCTGAAATGTGTGAAGAAGGAAAAAATACAGAGAAAAAAAAAGGATAAAAGACAAATGTGTGTTTAGTCTTAACGAAGCTTAAATACCCTGGCCGACATATGCTGTGATATATTTATTGTTTTCCTAAAAGAACAACTCAGTTTAAATAGGACTTCATGGCTGGTAAATTAGTTTAATCTAACTAATCTTTATATTATATAAAATATATATAAAGCTATATGAAAGCAACTTTTGTAATAGATCAACAATTTCTTTAAAAGCTTTATACTATATGATTAATAAATATATTTTTTGCTGAAGATTCATCTATTAGTATTTCTGAAAAAACAAAAAAGCCTTTCAATCAAAAACTTACTCTTGACTTATTCTTTGTATGGAAACTTATGTATATATTTTAGTGTCCTGATATTTTTATGTTTTTATTTAAATATATATTTTCTTTTTAGTTATGCTCATAATTGGCAACTTAAATTTGTTTATTTTATAAAACAAAAACCCACATTTTAAGCAATTGTTTCTATGAAATCTAGATGCTAAAATAGACAATTTTGTTGTCCAATAAAGTAAAGCTCAAATGTACCAAAAATGTTCAATATATATTTTTCCTTTCCAAAAACTCAATTTACCAAGGATTGTTCCTATATCAGCTATAAGATATAGTAATTTAATATGCATAGGATTTTTCATATATGTTTAAGGTATAGCAAAGCTGACTATTGTCCAGTTTGATTTGATTTATTTAAAAAAAAAAACTAATTAAATATACTAAAACTCATTTTTAATGCGTTCCTTTCAATGGCAGCTATATCAGATAGTTTTTTGATTTCAATATGATTTTGTTTATATATTTAACGCTTTGTAATGTCCAAGTTCAGTTTGGTTATTTTAAAAAACAAATAAGTTTTTTTATACATAAGCTATAATTAAAATAATTGCTGCTATGAAAGCTGCTTTATTTATAATATAATTTAATGTGTTATATTATATATTATTGTAAACTGATCTAGTTGATTTAGGCATATGTTTAATTTGCAAAAAAATTAATTAATTAATTAAAATTAGCGATGTAGAAAAGATATGTAAATAAATGTGCATATATATTGAATATGGCTTAATTCAACCAGCCCTTTAATGCCAATCAACAATATGTATTTTATAGTCATATTAACAAACAATATATAGCAAATAGAACCTTTAAACATTTGTATAATTACATATATGTATATATATTAAAGGTCTCACTTGTTAAAATAAATGCTGATTTAAACTCTGCCAACTTGCTTGCACATTTGTAAATCAAGCATATTTTGGATTTAATATAAAGTCTTCTCTTCGTGCATTGCACAATTTGTGACAAAATTTAAATAATTTTGAGCTAGGGTATCAAAAGGGATAGCAGGCAGACAGACAAAGTAGGAGAGGGGCATTCATGGGAAGTGTTGAAACTTCCGCACATCATCAAAAAAACCAAAAAGGAATAAAAAAAAAAGAGGATAAAAAGGTTTTCCTTTGCTTTGTTGTCGCTTATCCAACACACATTTTACATTTTTATTTACATGTTGATTGTCTGTCTGCATGTGTGAGTGTGAGTGTGTGTGTGTTGTGTGTGTTTGTGTCTATTGCAAATTGGCTGCTGCAAGGATTTTTCCACTTGAATTGTCAGCTTCTCCTTCATTGGCACTCATTGGCCATTTGCCATTTGCCATTTGCCGTCGCCTGATTGCAACTGACAGCTTCAAGGAGCAGCAGCCCACTAAAAGCATCCAAAAAGGATAACACCAAAATATAAAAAGGGTTGTCACCGCATTCCTTTCTTCTTACAGGAATTGTCGTGTGTGCTTAGCAAATTGACCGTTGCACAAATATTTAACTAGTTGTGCATATGTTTCTGGCAAACCTAACAGTTGTCCAGACAGCAAAAAGCAGAAGGGGGAGGATTCAGGTCCTGTTCCTGGCTGGGCCAGCAATCACATTTCCAGCAATTAGATTGCCAGATTTGCCAGGTTTTTTTTATATACATATATATATATATATTTATTGGATTCCTTGATTACATTTTTGCGCAAAAACAATTTCATATTGAATTTTTCTGCCCGTTGCCACGCCCCCTTTTAATGTTGAGGGCGTTTTGGCTAAACGCGCGCTTATGTTGTTATTTTTTGTGTGTTTCTTTATACACTGTTCAGAGAGTGCAAGGGAGATTATTGGTTAGGCATTATATTGGAAGGCCTTTTTAGATAGAAGTTTGGACAAGTTTTAGACATCAAAATTGGTTTAAATATGGATTTATTGAAGGGTTCTATTTAGTTTATTTATATTTATAAAATATATATAAAATATATTTAAATATTTTTAAAGTCAAAGTTAATTTAAAATAAAATCTTAGCATTTGTTGGGTTTGAACAGAAACTTATACTGTGATAAAATCAAATCAGAAAGAAATTCTTTGCTTATTATTTCATTTCATTAAATAAAATGTTAAAGTATTATTATAGATAAGTTTAGTATATAATTTAATAGTAAAAGAAAGTTAAGCTTGAAAATGAGAGCTGAAAAGATTTTTAAAAAATCTATTTAAAGCAATCATTCAACTAAAGTGAATTTTAGATATTTATATTCAGCTTTAAAATGCTTTAAGCTTAGAGCTTAGCTTCTAAGAGCCATTAAGACCTATAAAAAGGAGTCTACTTAGTCAGAAAGACAACTAAACTTTCCAGATTTCAAACAACTCATTTTAAGCAACTCTCAACCATAAACAGAGTATTGTTTAGTCGTGCTCAATTCACAGCGCAATTTTAACGCATTTCTATTCAATTTCTTCCTCATTTTCTGCGCATTTTGCTGGTCCAATTGTTATCAGAGCAGCTAATCAGCAATCGAATCGAATCGAATCGAATCAATCGTTGATAATGAAGCGAACTCTAACAAATTGCACACATGCCCACATTTCGCTAAATGCCCTAGATAAATCCGAGTACTTGCGCTAATTAGCAGCACTTGAATAAGCAAAAAAAAAAAAACAGAATAACAGAAAAAAAAACAACCCCTGGATATTTAATAAGGATTTGAACTTACCTCAAGGCGCGACTCAACTTGTCGTAGTTCATGTTGGGCTTCGATTTGCGTTCGCCCCAACGGCGGGCGACCTCGTCGGGATCGGTTAGCTTGAATTCGCCGTTGGTGCCCTCCCAGGTGATGCAGCTGGCGTTGTTGGAGTCCGACAGCAGCTCCAGCAGGAACTGCCATAATTGTATCTGTCCCGAGCCTGTTGAAGAGAAACCAGAGAAACAAATTACTCACAAAATCACCAAACACATAGCTAAATATATATATATACATATATATAGAGTTTCGTGTATATATAATAGAAATATAAAAGCATTTAATGCCAGTGCTTTGGCTGCCTAAATGTCCGTCAAAAGAGCATATCCTTTTGGTCCTCTGGGCATGAAATTATGTAACATTGGCCCAAAACTAAGCATTTTGTGGCATGCAAAAGTGCCATAAAGCATTTCCGACACGACGCCGCTCAAGAGGTCCTCTCGCCACACCGCAGGACCTCTTGGGGTCACTTGCCAGCAGGCTGGCCCGATATTCATTTTACGTTGTGCAACAATTCAATAAATTAGTAGCGGCAACTTTTTGGGCATAACTTATGGCTAAGTAAAAAGCCAACGGAAATCGCATTGCATGCAACTAAAATGTTAGATAGAATGAAGTTGCAAATTTATATATATATATACATAAATATATTCATATATACTATATCTATAAAAAAAACTTGTGTGCTGAATACATTTTCAAATTCAAGTCAGTAAGACAAAAACATTTATCTCATCTTCATCTATCTTAATATAAAGTAGAAATAATAACTTGGACAATAGAATAAGTTGGATTGAAAATTTAGCTAATAAGTTTAATTTAAGACGTTGTAAATTATAACAGAATAATTAAATCCTTTCTATTAAATATAAAAAAAAAGCTTATGTCAGCTGACAAGCAAATTGATTTCTTGACATTTGATTGACAAAAAGAAAAATAAGGATTACATTTACCAGGCAATTAAATTGACTTTAAAATTAAATTAAATAACTTGAAAAAACTTCATGTAATATGTAGCTTAACATTTTTAAGATTTTATTTAAAACCAGAGAAAACTAAAGCAAAGTTTAACAATATGTTAAAGTGACTGTCAAATTTTAAATATAATAAGCTTTCCTTTTAATACTTATGCAAAAACATTAAAAAAGCTGCTTAAAACTTCTGTTCAACGGAAAAAAGTTAAGTTAATTTTTAAGAATTGTTTAATTTAACTTTGGTTTGAAGCACATGTTAAATATTTAGCTGTTAAATCTGATCAAAGAAGTTAAAGCTGAAGGCTAGCTTGAAGTGACTGATATAAGGCTATATTAAAATGTTGGCTGATAAATTAAAACAAGTGTCGAAAGCTTAAAGAAAATTGAGCTAATAAAAGCGATTTCAGAAACTTTATCAAATCTTAAGTTAAAAGTAAATAGTAAATCTCAGCTAATATAAACCCTAAAAAAATATGTTTTAGGCAGCTAAGTTAGCAGTTAGTTCAAAAAGCTCAATCAAGCAATTTATGTGCGCATCTTCAGTTAACCTTTGACATTTTGAGCAGGATAAATCAGAGAAGCAAATGTCGTCACGCTCATTATGCAATATCTTTCTATATGGAAAGAAAGGAATATGAGAATACTTTGATTCGGCTTTTGTGCGTGCTAAAACATTTACAAAATTATTATTGTGTATTGTGTGCGAGAATGGATTCGGCACGCATTCAACGCAGACATCATAAATCGCTTAATCATTTGGCAATTAGGCCCAGCCCCAGGACAAAGTCTCTCTCACAAAAAGGACACACAGCCAGCCAGGAGGGGAAGAAGGCGTTCCATGCGAGGGTTGAAAAGAAAAAAAGGAAAACCTTGACAGCTCTGGGAAGCTAAACTTGGTTGGTTGTTGGTGGTGTGTTTGCTCATGTGTGAGAAACGTCATGAATATTGCGTTAATTGCAAATCATGGTCAAGAGAATGTGTTAAGTGCCAAACGCGACGATGACGACGATGTTGATGATGATGTTGATGATGATGACAAGAATGAATGATAACTCAAACATCTGAAGGCGTGGCAGGCAATTGACACGCGCTTAAGTCAAAACAATGGAGCCAAAGGTGTCTGCTAATGGACATTAAGTTAACCTGCAGTCAAAGCGACTGTCAAACTTTATAGTTAACTAAATATTTGTCAATTAATCTTTACAAGTTAATAAATAAAAATCTAAGAAAATGGAATTGAATTATTCCTATGCCAGATTTTATACCTTAAACAAGGTATCTGCACGTCAAGCAGACTCTGCTTTTTTTCCCTTCACAGCTTTTGGCCAATTAGCAGGCAATTTGGGCACAAAGGCGTTTGTTTTGGGGCCGCCTCTAGGAAATTTTAATTTAATATATGTGCTAAGCGAAAGCGGCGAAAAGGCGACAAAGAAATGGCTAAAAGCAGCAGTAATTAGCTGGAGGAGCTGGTGGCAAACGTGGCTTTTGATGTTGCCGACTGAGGCTGCACTTGCCTTTCTTTATTCATTTTTTTTTTTTTAATTACAAACAAGTTTTTCTGGCCGGCTGGCAATTATGTGACTGACGAGTGGAGCTAGTTTTAGTTTTAACTTGGTTTGCATTTTTTTTTTTTGTGTTTTAGCCTGTTTCGGTTGCATGCACAAGTTGCAGCTGCGCATGCAAATGAGGCAAGTGAGGCAAGTCTAACGCCTGCAGCGACCGGACTTGGCTAACAAAGCGGTTCCGTGTCCAAAGGAAGCCATAATTAATCAAAAACAGCATTTTTGCCACCCAAAAAGCGAAAGCGCAGACCGAAGTGTAGGCGTATATATATATAAAAATATATATATATGTACATATTTATATATAAAGTATATATGTGCTTATTTCTTTAGTGAGCTTTTGCGATTAACTACAAGTTGAAGTTGAACGCAGTCAACTTGGCAACGGCCAAAACTAAAGCCAAACAACAAAAGAGACAAACGCAAGAGCGAGACAGAGAAAGACAAAGAGTGAGAGAGCGGGAGAGAGAGTGGGGGAAAGAGCGAGAAAGCGTGAGCAATGGCGCTCGGTTCGTGTAAATGTCGCGCCGGAAAATGTTGGGCGTCTGAGTTTTTATGCTAATTCCGTTCAAACGCCATGTTTTGGGCGCCGCGTGGGGGCGTGCCAAGGGGCTGGGGGCGGTAGCTGTTTTTACGGGGAGGCGTGTGCCTGAACACCACAGTTCTCTGGTCAACAATGGCGGCATAGCTCATCCTGCCGCAGGATCAATAAAACTTATTGATTTTATTCCAAAAAAACTTTCATTGCCCCGTCGCAAATTTTCAATTGCAGGCAGAAATTTAAATTTTCACTTTTAAAGCCGCAATTGATAAAACGCAGTGTTGTAAAACAGCCAAAAGTGCGAGCAGGTAAACATTTTTATAGATCAAAGATTGAGAATTCAATTAAAGGGTATTCCCAGTCTATGTCAAACGCTTTTGAAATATATTCAAATAAATACAAAGTGTTTATTTTATAAAAGCTCGCTTAAAATAGATTTTTAAAATGTTATTTGCTTGTAAATTTTGCTTTGATTGACAAAGTGAACACATAACATCAAAATATTGATATTTTTAATGAATTGTATATAAAACTAAGATATAGATATTAAAATTCAACTGCCTAGCTCAAAAAAAATCGAAAAATATATTTATTTAGCAAAGCTTATAACAAAAATAGTTAAATAATTTTACCTAACAAGCAGTTTGATTAAAACAAATACTCACTGAAAGTGAAATATATATTTTATGAATAAATTCTGAGCTCTTTGATGAAATATTCCGATATACTTTTATTTTTTAAAGGCACTTTTTCGTTAACTTTTCAAACAAATTGTTGCAAGATTTAAAAAAAATTATAAAAAAGGATTTATGTAAAAAAATCTCAGCTCTCAACAGAATTAAGTATGTCATTTAAATATAAAAGCTAGCCTTTATAATATATATATTTTAAAACTCTTGCTTTTAGATTGAATTTAACTAAGAGTTTTACTTTTTACTTTGTCATAAATGCAGAGCTCAAACATATTTTTGGAAACTCCTTCTGAACAATAAAAAAATAAAATAATTAAATAGTAAGTTGCATAATTTAAAAAACATCTTCAAGAAAAAACAATATATTTAGTTGTAAAAGTTGAGATAAATGAAGAATAGGACACATAGGAAAAATCTCAGCAATTAAACAATAAAAAAAAAAATTATTCCCTTTATCAATTTGAAAGCTCGTTTATTACAAAAGTATGAGAACATTTATGAGACTGACTTTGGCTATTAATCACTAGCGATAAGTGCACACCTACTTTTGAACCCTTTCGTTTGTTGTAAACCCTTTTTGGAAACTATCATTTTGGATTTAGTGTAAAGTCAGGGCGCGTGCAAACTGAAAAGTTGGCTGGCTACGAAAAATAATTGCCTGGCCACGCCCCCAACGGCGAAGGCGCGTGCGATATGGGCGAATAATAAATTTTACCGAAAAGCCAAAAGCACCTTTCGCATAAATTAGAAAGAACGAAGGAAAAACGTGTGTGCATGCAACGGTTTAATTTGTTAAGGGGTGCGCCCGGTGACTAACGGTAAGTCAGCTAGCCAGAATCTCGGCCAGAAATTGATATGATAATGAAATGCAGAATAGAAACTCCCTTTACAGGGTGTCCTTGGTTTGGTTGGGGGAGGGGGGCTTAACTTAATCTAAACACCTGCATCTTTATGCTTTTGTGATTGCAACTCACCTGAGCTGGCCAGTCTGCTGCTGGTGGGTCCGAACATTTGATATGGATCTGCAATAAAAACAAAAAAAAACAACATGAGAGGGTGGCAAGACATTAGTTTTTAACATTATGCAAATGTTAATGAAGGACCTGCCAAAACGGAATACATTATATGTACATATGTATATAAAAAAGAAAATGCATGTGGGCAAGTTACGTTTCCGCTGATGAAATGAAATGCATTACCAAAACTGCACTCACACAAACACTCAAATGTGGTTCATTTGTGCACAATTGTCAAGCGCACTCACACACACACACACACACACACACACACACACACGTACGTCTCCAGTTGAATATCCATTTCACTTATTATCCGGCGCGCGTTTCCTGCCCCAGCGACTGCGGCAAAAAGCTTAGCCCACTCGCAGGCTTTGCACCTGGCCAAAAGGTTACGCCGCAATTCTCTGACGCAGCTCCGGCGCATTTCTATATAATTCGCATCATCAAAAACCATATATACACACATCTATACAAATATATACACTCATATATGCACTCATAAAAAACACACATTGTAAATGCAATAGCATTGTTCTTGAAATGAAAAATTTAAGCTTTAACAGCTTTATATAAAAATTGTTTCTAATATTTGCCTTGACGCAAAAAAATATGCACTTAAAAGTTATATTATTTAAAGGCTTTAGCAAAACTTTAAACTAAAAATTAATTATCAAAAGAGTTTTGCATACAAAATATAAACTAACTAAGAAAGTCTCTGTAGAAATTAACTTTTGTTTAGATAGAATACTTTATGTAAATATTTTTTTTAAAACATTTAGCTATTATATGAGAATATTCTTTTATAAAACACACAAAAGAGAAAGTGTTTGATTAGATAGAATATTCTATGTAAGTTTAGAAACGAGATTACAAATTTCTCAGTTGTATTGTAACATTTATTTGATATGGAACTCTATAAATAAATCTAGCCTTAAAAACTTTTTCGAATAAAAACAAAAAATCATTTAATTAAAATTGCTTTATGAAAAAAGTGTTCTTAAAAGTTGCAAAAATACTCAAAAAAGGATTTGAATTAAGTTAAAAAGTTTTTGCAAGAATAACTTGAAATAAAACTTAGTAAGCAATATTTTAATAAAGTGTTTATAAAATATGCAAAAATACTTAAGGGAAAAATATTTTAAATGAAGCCAAAAAAATTATACAAAAATTGGCAAATTTTAAATAACTTTCATCAATTCAGTTATTATGCAATCAAAAGTTTCTTAAATGAAGTGTTAAACTTATAATTTTGCGAATATAAAAGCAAGCTTTAAATAAGAAGGTAGCTTAAAGTTGATCTTGACCACATTTCTACTTGATTTAAGTGCACAATTCTGGGTTTTTTTCATATTGTGAGTATGCTCTCACATAAGTGTATATATGTATATGGTATTTATATATATGTTTATAGCTGTCGCATCAGCGCTCATTGTTTTTGCCAGCCGCTTTTGTTCGCCTCCAAGCTGAACAATTTAATGCGCCAAATAAACCGGAGCGACGGCAACTCTGGCTGGCTGGCAGTCAGACTGGCACGCGTCTTATTCAGGCACGGCCGTCAAATTTGACAGCGGCAAAAAGCAAAACCAAAAAGAATATATATGTATATATGAAAAAAAAAAAAAAAGAAAACAGAGAGAAACGAAGCCAAGGCAAGTTCTTTGAGTGCGTCTGGGGCTGTGCTCTAATTGAGAATCCTTTATGGCATTTCAATTGTTTCCATTACGCTTCAATTCAGCAAAAATGCGAATGTGAATTGTGAATTGTGTGGCGCACTTTTGTTTCCATTCCATTTCAAGTGGCGTATTTAAGGTTTTGATTTGCGACAGTATTTTTCGGCAGGGGATCGTTTTTTTTTTTTTTTTTTTTTTTTTTTTTTTTTTTTTTTTTTTTTTTTTTTTTTTTTTCCGGTTTATTTTTGTTAGTGAGGCAAAAGGACATATAGAGACGGGCGTGACTCTGAAGTGGACTGCATTGGATTGAGTGGTGGTATTTGTTTCAATACATTTGCAACTTGAAACTTCGAGTGGCACTCGCTACTTTATTAGTGTTGGTAAACAGCGCGAATAACAGCATCGCTTACGGCACTGTTTATGTTTGATTTTCGGCTAAACAATGCCCGGCCACGTGAACTCTCTCTCTCAAGCACCTGAGCCTTAATGCGCCTTTAATGCACAGCTGCCCAAAGGGGGATTCAATTTTTTTTTTTTGTACCTTAAGTTAATACTCACCAGGTTGCCGTAGTTGTGTGTGCGGATCATGTTTAATACTCAAGGCATTCGAGCTGTAGCCTGTGAAGAATTAAAAAATTGTTCAAATATGATTAGAAGTGAATTTAATTTAAAACGGATTAAAAGAAATCAAATGCAAAACATACGAAAAAGTTTTGATTAACTTTTAAATGCTGCTTTTCTTTTTTAGAAAAACAAATACTTAATATCTATATTAATAGTATGCACAAAGACTGTGTACAGATAAAATTTAATTTGAGAATGTGCCTAAGAGTTATTTGAATACTTAGATTATTATTTTATTAAAAAATATTTATTATTTTATTATAAAGTCATTCAATTAAACTTTAACTTTGAATTATTATTACGTTTATACTCTAGCCAAGTTTCAAACCCGTCGCTTGCTTCTTCAACGAAGCATCAATCGATGCAATTCTTCTATGCAATTCTTTCCATATATCTATTTATTTTTATATCCATCTATTTGTATATAAATCTATATATATTTATCTATGTATTTATCTACATTTTTTTTTATTTATTATTTTTTCTATCATATTTCTATCTATTAATCAGTCTGTCTATTTAACTATCTATCTATCTTTCTGTATATTTATACATTAATCTGTATATCATTATGTTTTTATTTATCTATAAATCTGTATATCGCTACATATAAATATTTGTTTATTTATCTATTAATCTATACATCTATTTATCTTTACATTTTCTTATCATAATTGTTCAGTTTCGTTTTCTATTTATCTATCTGTCTATCTATCCATCTATAAATCTAACTATCTATCTATGTATCTATCTATTATATCTATACTACCTATACTATCTATACTATCTATATAATCTATACTATCTATACTATCTATACTATCTATACTATCTATACTATCTATACTATCTATACTATCTATACTATCTATACAATCTATACTATCTATACTATCTATACTATCTATACTATCTATACTATCTATACTATCTATACCATCTATACAATTTATACTCTCTATACCATCTATACTATCTATCTTCATTTTAGACTCCAATTAAACTTAGCAAAGCCCAGAAAATTATATTCAAAGCAGACTCTCAAATATGATGCTGTAAGTGTTGTTGTCAGTCCGTCAAAGATCTCATTAGCCTGGTCTGATGTCGAGGCAGCCAGGCGTAAACTCAACCAATTGTCAGTGAACGTGCCAAAAATAGAAAGAAAAAAAGCAGAAGAGAAGAGAAACCCATCGCAGCGCACTTGTCAGTTGAACAACAATCAAAGGCATCAACTCAACCGCAGCAGCAGCAAAAACATTATCATAGTTCTGTCATCAAAGCAAATCAGAGCCAAAGGCTATGCGGCAGAATAAGCAGGAGCAGGAGCAGGACCTGCTTTTAGACTGTGATATGAGCAGGCGTTTTCATTTTAATGGAATATGATTGTGTGTAAGGAAAACAATGCCGCTGGCAATTCAATTTAAAATGCGAGATGAGATCGCAGGGGGGGAAGAGGAAGAGAGCAAAGCGTTGAAAGTTGCGGCAAACTTCACGCTTCATACAAATTAAAGCCGCAGGCAACATGAGGCATGTGGCATGTGGCAGGGGACAGGAGCAGGGGCTGAGTGGTTATGCACCGCCCGCTGTTGTTTTCGTTGTCACTCAT
This sequence comes from Drosophila lacertosa, assembly GCA_004143845.1. Taxonomy (NCBI): domain Eukaryota; kingdom Metazoa; phylum Arthropoda; class Insecta; order Diptera; family Drosophilidae; genus Drosophila; species Drosophila lacertosa. The sequence continues at coordinate 58,411 of SCDZ01000312.1, forward strand.
TGTGCACAAAATATAAAAAGCAACAGGGAAACAGAGATTGGGAGAGAGTTGGAGAGAGATGTGGCTAACTTTTCTATATGACATTTTTGGGTTTTACGCTCACTCAACTGCGAAGCGCACAAAAGATGCCCGATTGCATTCGCTTTGTGTTAGGCAACAACTTCAGGGCTAAAAGCAGAGCTCAGCCAAGCTGAAACTTCATGTTAAACACTTTTCAGTTTGTCGCTGAGATTTACACACAAAAGCCCCGAGGCGCTAAATATGAGAGGGGTTCCATTTTCTGTAAGCTGTTTTTTCCTAATCACAATTAAGTGCCTTTAAAACTAGCCTAATGAGCAGGTTATTGAAAGTGTACACTTAGCGAAAACCCATGTGCTTAGTTGTAATTTAAATTGAATGGAAAAATCAATTTAAATATTCTTTACTGAGGTTTGAATTTTTACTAACTTTATAACCCTATTTAAATAGACTTCACTAAGGTTCGAATCTTTGCTAACTTTTTAATCTCAAGCTAAGTTTGCATAATTGGCAACTCAAATTCTTGAATTAAGTACAAAATAGTTTGAATGAAAACTTTCGTATTTAAAACTTGTTCCTGTACACACTAATTATATAAAATAAATATAATGCAAAAGTGCCAATTTTTAATTTCTCAATACAAGATTTAAATATGTTTGAGGTTCTTTCCACCAGAAATTCTTTTAAATAAAACTAAAAACCATTTAAATAAATAAAGTTATTATTAAGTATTTTCATATATGATGTTTTACCTTAAGAAATATATTATTCTAATAAGAGTTTACTGCCTGATCAAGGAGTTTTCTAACTGATTAGAAATAAATATAAAATATACAAGAAATATTTTTAACAAGAAATGAATTCAATATTAATATTTACCAATGCTTCTACTACAAAATTTGTTTTCAATTTGAGAAACTATCAGCTTAGCTAAATTCTAACAAATCTACTGCATGATTTGCATACAAAATGCGTTCTAACTTTTCGCTCTGTGCATAAAAAAAGGGACCCTATGCGTGTCTCCACGCTTCATTTAACACGTGAACCCTTCTCTTGCCTTTATTCCCCACGAATTGACTCCTGGACTGACAGGAACACGTGTAGTCAACACCTTTTTTTATTCTTTTCATCGATGCTTGTTGAATTTCCCAATAGATTGAATGCCATTTTCCATGCTTCACTGAGCTTCACTCGAGTGTGTGTTGTGTGTGTGTGTCTTTCCTGCATGCTAATCAGCATGTTGCACACACATGTATTTATTTATTTATTGGCCTTTCAAGTGTCGTTTGCTCGATTTGTGCCCAACAATTTTCATGTAATTTTCTGTAATTTTGGGCTTACAACAAGTGCAGCGAAAACTTTTCGGATATATAATTTTTGTAATTTAACTGCATTCAAAGTTTTGTAAGTAGCAAAGTTATAAAAACTCACAGGTATAAACTTAATAGAAAGAAGTTTTGAATACAGAGCTCTGGCTTGTAGAAAAGATTAATCTGTTGACTCTAATAAAAGCTTAAACATATTTTGATCTACTTATAAACATCGAGCTTTTGCATTTAGTTTAAATATAAGCTTGTTTGATATATAAATAAACTATTTTTGTTGCATTTGTTCCAAGTTAAAAGATTTTAAAAAAGGAATTATTATACATTAATTAATATATATTTATAGTCAATAAGTAGTTAAATAAATAAATAGGTATATTTTTATAAAAATATAGATAATATTACTATGTTAAATGTAATATGAATATATAAATAGATATATTTAAAAAATTATAAGTAAATTAACTATATTAAAATTAATATGAATATATATTATTTAATATATTTATAAAATTATAGATAAATTTATTATATTAAAATAAATATGTCTTTATCTATATTTAAGGTATATTGATATATTTAAATATATGTATCAATATATTGGTGTTTACTTAATAAATACTTTATAATACTTTTAAATATTTATTTTCCTCATTAAATGTAAAAAATTCAATTGGTTTATTTTCTATTCTGTAAAAATTCTAACTAATGGTTGTTTTTATACTATTTTCTTATTTATATATATATTTGATAAGAAAGTAATAAAAAATCTGCAAAGTTGCAGCTCGCAAATATTTTTGGAATCCGTCGGAAAATTGGAGATAGACAAGAAAATGAATATAAGTTAATTTTTAGAGTAAACTTATTTTTCTTTCATATTAATTTTTTGACTTTTCGAATGAATCGGAATTTATACTTTTTAATTTTAATAATAAAATTATATTATATATAAATCAAACTATAAAATGCCTTTAATATAATTGCTTTGCACTCACCTTGCGATTGGGTGGAGCTGTGGGAGCCCCACGACGATTTGTACGAGGAATCTGCAACAGAAAGACAAAAAGATGATTAAATAATCGAAAGAGAAGAAGATAACATTTAAAAATAATATATATTATATAGTTAAAGCTAGCGATAGTTCGGTTTGTAGTTGAGGAAGTTGAACTGAAGTGTAAGTATAAATATGACTAGATATTTATATTTATTTATTTATAGTTAATTACTTGGATTCCACGTGGGATTGCCAATCACCGTTGGCCGGCTGGACTCACACATTGCCCACTCACCTGCGAAGAGCATTGAGAAGTTGCTAAAGCTGCCCGTGGAGCGTGACAAATAATCAGCGGATGATTTAATGTCTAACATATTGCGGCAGCCTCGGCCTCGACCGCCGGCTGCAAAATGTCTCCGCGGCGGAAACTAATTACAAAAAGCGCACAAAACACACACACACAGAGACACACACACGCACACACACCCAAAAACAATTTAGGTCCTCAATTTATAATTCTTTGCGTTCTTTTTTTATTATTTCTTGCGTTCTTTGTGAGCAGCGCGCACCGGAAAACGGAACGGGAAAAGTGACGATCGGAACCGGTTACCGTTACCGGACACCTCCACTTCCGGGCAGGAGCTAACCGAAATGCACTTTGGACACTGCCTTGATTTATATATATATATATATATATATGTATATGTGTTTGTATGACTGTTTGTTTGCTATATCGCGTATACGCAGCGTGTAAATCACTTTGGTTGATGCTTGAGCTGGTCGCAAGTAGAATGACACCGGTTGTTGTGCGTCCGATCTGTGGCACGGCAACGTAACAATTGATTTCATTCCGTCGTCAAATCGCGCATATCCTGCCAGCAACCCCCAACTGAGCTGCTGAGCTGCCAAGCTGCTCAGCTGCTGTCAGCCCGGGCTGGCAGGCTCGTCCCAGCCAGTCACATTTGTGGGTGGTTTGGGTGGTTTGGGTGGATTTTGGTTGGTTACTCGGTGGTTGCTGTTCATTGTGGGTGGCCGCAGCTGTGTGTATCTATCTGTCTGGGCTGGCGTTGCTGCTGCTGCTGCTGCTGCTGCTGTAAATGCTGCTGCTGCTGCTGCTGGCTCTGTCGCTGCCGTTGTCCTTTATGCGCGCCAGGATATACTTAGGCTATAATCCAGCCACCCCTTTTGCCGCTCAAACACCAATCAGCGTCGAGACAAGGTGTGGCCTAACTGTACAGCACGCACACACTCTCTCTCTCTCGCTCTCTCTCTCTCTCTTTCTCTCTTGCACGACTTTGCAGCGAAAGCTTTTTGCAAACATAAAAAAAAAAAGAAAACCTTCTACTATCGATCATTTTAAGGCAGCTCTCTCCTGCAAGGCAAAAGTTTAACTCTCCCTTTCTCTCTCTCTCACTCTCTCTCTCTCCTTCTCTCTCGCTTTCTCTCTGTTTTGTAGGAGTTTACCGTTTCCACTTGAAAAGCAGCCGCACCAGCTTTTTGCACACAACATTTTGTGAGCTTCTAGGTTCCCACTCTTGCTCTCTCGCTCCCGCTATGTAATAGCGCTATTGCTGTCTCGCTCTGGCGGTGGCGGTGGCGCTGCTGCCGCTGCTGCTGGCTGGCTGGCGACGTCAGCTGCAAAGTGGCGTCGCCTTTTTTAGTGGGTGACACGAAGCAACAAGGACGGATGTATTATCCACTTCCTTTTTCCTTCCACCAAACACAAGGATATTACCGTTTCGTCGTTTCGCCCACGTTGCCAGCCAAAAGTTGGCGCTGCGCACGAGAAATTCAAGTGGGCCCCAGAGGAAAGTGGTTTGGGTGCTTTTGGGTGGTTTAGGTTGGGCTGCTCTGGGCTGGGGCTAAACACCTGAAAACAATAGCTGTTGCGAGAATTGTGTGGCTCGAAATCGACAATAGTTGTTGCCATCGCTGATTGCAAACGCCAACGTCAGCGTCGCAGTTGACTTCGACGTCGACGTCGACGTCGCTGCTGACGTCGCTTCAGCTGCTCAAGTGCAACTTTTTTGACTGCAAGCTATGCTAAATAAAACACACACCCACACACACCTTAACACACACACACACACACACACTCTGCTGCTGACTGGCTTAATTAATTTTTGAGATCATTGAAATTGTTTTTCATTTGATTTTTGTTTTTTTCTGCTTGGCTCGAAAACTCATTTCAGCCTGGCCCTGTGGCTCTGACGTCTTTCTCTGTGTATGTCTGTGTGTGTGTGTGTTGGAGTGTGGCTAATTTCGCCTTGCAAATTGCAGCTGTTCACCCACAGCGAAAGCTTTTCTTTTTTTTTTTTGTGTTTGTTGCCTGCAGCTAAAAACAAATTTCGCTTTTTGCAAAAAAAAAAAAAAAAGTTGGCAACTCAAGGCTAACTGTGACTGAGTGTGTGTGTGCGACAGTGTGTGTGTGTGTGTGTGCGTGTGTTTGCTGCCTTGCTTTGACAAGCAGTTATTTAATAAAAGTTATCTGGAGAACGGCCTCAACTTTAGTTTTGATGGCAGCCATTTAACATCTCATATGCACTCAACGCAGCGAGAGGCGCTTCTCAAGTTGAACTTAAGCTCAAATTAAAATTATCTAAAATATAATTAAACAAATGTCTGTTATCTGCAGATTGATTTAAATTGTTTTATATGATAGCCTATATACATATAATAATGCAATAATACAATATAATATAAATATCTGATGTACGCAGATTAATTTTGGAAAGGATCCTTTCTATTAAATTCATTTTTTGACAGCCTATATATAATAATACAATATAATATAATTATACAAATATCTGTTATCTGCATATAAATTTGGCTGTCAATGCCTTATAATAAATTGTTTTTCTGACAGCCTATATATAATAATACGATAATATACAATATAATATAGTTAAACATATACCTTTTATCTACAGATTAATTTTACACTCAATGCCTACAATTAATTTGCTTTTATGTCAGCCTATATTAAATTAAAATATATATCTTGAAGTATTTTAAAACACTTTAGCAAAATCTAAATTGCAATTGTTTTTAGGTTCTCTTATTTTTACGAAGAGATGGAAAACAAACAACAAAAATTTCCTACACTGACAAGAATAATTTTCTAGCTGTCCAGAATATGCACTTCACCTAGGTATTTCCTCAGCCATAAATAAAATCTGGCCTAAAACATTTATTATAAATTTAAAAATATATAAATATAAATATTTATATATAAATGGTATTAAGTTGTTATTTAATTACAACTATAAATATTTATATATAAATAGAAATATGTTATTTTTTTAGTTATTTAACTTTCTAAGATTTTAGGTTTTTTTAAAAACTACAGAACAAGCAGTTTTTGGGATATTGAAGAAGTTCTAAATATATATTTGTTTATATATTTTATTATTTTAATAAAGGCAAATGTATTTGAATACAAAAATTAAATAAATTTAATAATTATGTTCAATAGCAAAATCAGAAAATAAAGTTAGTGGTTATGTGTAAACTAGAAGAAACGAAACTGTGTGAAGATAAATAAATGTTTAAAGATAGATCGAAACTGAGAGAATTTGGTTCTGATTGTAAGCTAAAATCAGACAGACAGATGGATATGTAGATATGTATATATAGATATATATATATATATAAATTTATTCAATTAGTGCCTTGTGCGCCTTAAGAGTGTTAATATATATATAGAAGATCAGCGAAAAGTCCTTCTCTTTTTTCTTCTGCTCACATCTACTTATCAAAGTACAAAATAATGTTATATAGAAATTATATTTAATTGCTGCCTACTCAATAAGCGACCCTCGTAACTAAATGTGCGAGTGTATGTGTGCGTGTGTGTGTGTGTGTGAACCCTTGCTAATGGAATCTAAAATGGCTAAATAGCAATTTGCTGTTCTTGGCTTCTGTTTCTGCAGCCAGAGGCGAAGGTGGAAGAGAAAACTTGGCTAAAATGTTTGCCACCTCAATGCGAGTGAGTGTTTGTGTGTGTGTGTTTGTTTGTGCGCAAATTTAGTTGGGTATTTTAATTGCATTCATTATGTAATTTAATTTTCACGCTTGTGGCGAAACTTTAAATGAATTTCTTTTGTGGCGCTGTTTCCGCCATTTTGCATGCGCCGCCAGCTGAAGGCGAAGAATTTCCGTTCCGTTGCGCGGCGGGGAGGGAAAAGCTAGTTAAGTTGCGGTTGCTAAGTTCGCCCCCCGCACCCGCCCAGCCTGCCACGCCCACAGTGTAGTAAATGCGTCATCTTAGCCACAGTTCACAAGTCCACAATCTGATTCTACCCCTACCCCAAATCGGTTGGGCAATGCATCAAGGTTGTGTGCAGTCAGAGAAGTCAACGGAGCGTCAAGACAAACATGACACGAAATGCGGAGCAGGGGTTAAGGCAAGCAAGAGGGGGAAGAGGGCGGGGGGAGAGGTCAGACAGGCAGCATATTGTCTAGCTTGGGCCAACCACCAACATTTGCAGTTAATAAGAAACGCAATCAACGCTGCGATTTGTTTTCTCAAGCTCAATAAAGCAGACCAAACAACTGAGAACGCTAAAAACGGGCTTAACTCACTGAATAATACTCTATTAGAGTTTGTGTTAAGTGTAAAGCTATTATATGATCTTCAAACAAGTTTATCTTTCATTTGCCAACAAAAACTAGTTTTATCTGACTTTTTAACTGAGCTTGTTAAATCGATATATATTATATAAATATAAACTCTGCATTAATATATGCAAACAATCTTTATAAGACTTACTTTAAAACTGAATCAGGTATATGTTTCAATTGATTTACCCCGCCCAAAAACAATCTTTATGTCTGATCTAAAACGGGTCTAAATGAGTTTCAAATCTCTAGCTTTAATATTTACTTCTAAAAATGCATTCTTGTGAATCGAACTTTAGGCAAACTAATATGCTCTTTTTGCTAACTAAAAGTAGTATAAAAAGTGAGAGAGAGAGAGAAGAGAGATAGAGATAGAGAGTACATGTAGCTAATATTACGCGCGCCAGTGTCTATGGAACAAAAACAAACTGCCTACAATAACAACGGCAGCAACAAGGACAACAAGGACTTGCCACACGTGGCCATTAATGACGTATGAATGATATAACACGCGACAACGACAACGTAAAGGAACCCGGGAGCGGCAACCGGGAACGGCACGTGGCCAACTGGCCGACTGCCTGCCAGCGGCGTGACAGGCGCACACTGCACCAGGACCACGACCAGGATATGGGCAGGGACTCGCTCTCTCTGTCTCTCTCTCTCTTTATATGATTGCTCCTTTCTTGCGGCTCTTTAATATACCCGTCGGCTTGCTCATTTCGCCTGCAGCGATTTTACCGCTGCCTTTTTGCTAGCCCAAAATAAAAAAAAAACTGCGTATTGTTATAATAGGTATAATAACGGCTCATATAAAAAAAAATTTATATATAAATATATGCAGCATGACGAGCATAAAAAAAAAGTTACTTTTACATAAAACAAACAAAATATATGACTGCATAAATTATTGTATATGGCAGCTATATATAATTTATATGCCACCATATTTCAATATATATGTTAATTTATATGTTAGCATAACTTTAATTAAACAAAAGAAGGCAGAGTTTCATTTGTTCTTACAAGAAATTAATTGAGAAGTGCTTTGGAAAGGGTAAAAAGGATTAAAGTAAAGCTTTTAATTGTTTGTATTATACAACAAACCCAACCAGTTTTAAGAAGTCTTAAGTTAAGAGCAACTCTAGGCAATTTAAAATTTTAAGATATTTTTAATTGTTTTACTAAAAAAACTTTTACATAAATTAATCAAAATAATAAATAATAAAACAAACAAATATATGTTAAATTTTATTGAGAAGTGCTTTGGTAAAGGAAAACAGGATTTAAGTAAAGCTTTTAATTGTTTATTTTATACTACAAACCAACTCAGAGTAATTCTTAAAATATTTTCTAAATAATTAAAATTATTTTCTAAATAAAACCATAAATATTATAAAAAATTGCAAGTCTTTTTTTTGTGTAACTAAAAGAACTTTCCACGAATTTTATATAAAATTGACTTTACTTTAGTTAAGTTAATTAAAATGCCCATAAATGAATAGAAATTATTTAAGACACATATTTCCTTTAATTTATATAAATCTCAGTTACCCTTTCTATAAAGCTCTTCACTTACATATAAAAATAAAAATGATATGACCCTTGTTTGGGGTCTATTTAAATACAATGCATATTGTTGTATTTTCGCTTGAATAAATTTCAATAATTGCTAATCAAATGGGCGGCAAAGGCCATAAAATAAAAAAGGCCATAAATAAAGTCTGAATTGGCCAAAAGATGCGTAAAGTTTTTTTCTTCTTTGCTAAGGGTTGAATAAAGATTAGAATGGTAGAAGAAAGTGAAAAGTTAAAGCACTTGAGATAAGACTTTATATGTAGTATATATAATATAATATAAAATACATGGGAAATAAAAACCTTATTCTATTTTAACTTAAAATCTAAAAAGAAAACAATCAAATAGAACAATTAAGATTCACATTACATGGCTTTTGAAGTGTGAGAAGTTTATGAATGTAGGTTGACTTCAAATCAAAAATAGATCTTATCAACAAAACTTCCCACCAAAAAACAAACAGAATAAAAGATCAAAAGTGCAAATTGTAATAAAAACAAATTACAAATGGAAAAACATATTGTTAGTGTCCCTTTTTTGTTGGTTGGTTGGTTGGTTGGGTGTCTAGTCAAACAATAGGCGCTATAATTGCGCAATTGAAACCGAGGGGGGGGGGTGGGTGGGAAGGGTGAGTGGTGCGTGGTTGCGTGGTGCGCGATTCGGGACTCCGATTACCGTCGGTTAACTGCAGCGTTTGACTTGTCTGAAGGCTAACATATTCACACGCCAAAAGGACTTGAGTCCACCGTTCGTTCAGTGACAACAAACAGCAAACAAACAATTAACAGGCAGCCAAGGGAAAAAAAGGGCTGGGGGAAGGGAAATGGGAAGGGCAAGGGCAAGGGCTAGGTTTAGGCCAAGGGGTTGTCGCGTGGTTCACGTGGCTGCAGTCATAAATAACGGTGCGGTTTGACTCGTGCCCTCGAATTGGCCCGATTGACTTTTTGGTGATTAATTCTCTCTCACGCTCAGACTGAGATACTTTTTTTTAAAAAAAAGAAAAAGTAAAGGCAAAGGTAGAAGGACAAAAGTGGAGAAAGTGCGACACAATAAATTGCGGAGCCGGGCTCATAAATTCAATTGACAACTAAATTGCAGCCGCGCTTGGCCACCGGAGACGCTTCGACACGGGCCACCTCCGGCTCCGGCTCCGGCTCCGGCTCCGAGTCCGGCTCGGCGTTGCGTTTCCGGCGGGCTAGGTGCGCTACCCTCCGCTACCCTTCCCTCGCCCCGACAAGGTTGCCAGACGTTTCTAAAACTTTTGCAAAAGGTGCGCGCGCGTGATTTTTGATATTCCATGTCGGAAGCGGGTCATTTTCAACGGGACATAAATCACAATGGGCGCCTCCGCAGCGGAAGCGACCTGTTGCATTCGCTTCTATTTGTATTTGATTTTTTTAACCCTTTTTTTTTTTTTATTCTGTTTTCGTTTTTAATTGTTTTGTAGTTTTGTTTTATGCACCAGTCAAATTAGTTACATTTTTCCAGCTTGTTCGCGTCAGCGGCAACATTATCGAAATCTTCTAGTTGTACTCTTGGGAAATCGTTAACAATAACAACAATGAATTGATTTATGAGCGGCTCGTGCGCAAATCTCTCTCAGAGGGGATGGTTCTTGTTGTTGCTTGGCCATAATGACTGTGCTGGCTAAGTTAAGTGAACCGCGAAAAGGGCCATGAATACAAATATTTGGACATCAATAGTCGCACACACACACTCACAATCATATATGACTAGGCATGGGAAAAAACTTTTGCCAAATGAAAATATATATGTATATGATAAGAAAAAAAATCATCTTTTTTAGCATTTAAAATATATGCGCGCATAAATTGAAGGCGTCAGCGCGCGAAGCTGTCAAAAAGGACGCGCAAAGGACGAAAACGTTGGCGTCGCTGCCAACGTTAACCGTTAGCCAGTGCGCCAGTTGGCACAGCACAATTTTCAATTTATTTTCACAGCCTGCAACAATTACGAGCGAAAAAAAAAATAAAACGTACAAACTGTGCGCAAATGAAATCAGAAATTAAATTTGAAGTGAGCAAAACATACGGCGCCCAAGCAAAGGGAAAACAGAGGGGGGCGGGGGGGAAAAGTGGGTGGGGAAAAGCTGCCTGACAACGTGGCGCAGGTTCTCTCTGTCTGTGTGTCTATGTGTGTGTGTGTTTGAGTGGGTGTGGCACAAGTTAAACACCCGCTGAGTGTGCGGAGATTTGCCGCTTATGCGATTATGTTGAAAATTTTGATGGGAGTTGCGCGATAAGCAACTGTCAGATTCTGTATTTAAAATTATGATTACTACTCAATTATAATTACAATTGAATGTGAGCAAACAGTTGTTGAATTTGTTGCTATTATTAAGTAGAAAAACACTATGAAACTAATTTCTATAGAGTAAGTTAGTAAAATAAAATACTGATATAGAAAAACTTTTACAATCTAAGCCAAAATCTATTCTTCAATAAATATTGCGATATTAAAATCTATTAGAGGAACTGTTTATATGTTTAAATAATAAACTTTATATAGAAACAGCGTCAAATCATTTAATATTTAAATTCATTCAATTGTTGACCTTTTGATTGGCTTTTATAAATGCCAATATAAATATCTCTTTTTATTAATAAGAATCCTTCAAGTAACTAAAATTTCTACAAGCTCTAATCAAATTATCTAAATATTAAAAATAGTATATTTTACTATTATTTACATTAGACAATATAAAGAGCTGTATAAAGAGTTAAAGAGTTCAAATCTAAAAACTCTATTTGACTTTTAAGTTATATATGTTAATATTATTTTAATTATTACAACTTTTATTGCATTGTATTATTCTAGAAAGTAAAGAAAATTAGAATCATTTTAATAGCTACTTTCTTTCTTCCTTAAATGCCTAAAAGCTCAAATAATTTATTTACTGAGGCTTTCGAAATATATTTTGTTTATTTAACAACTTCAAAAATATATCTGTTAAGCAGTTAAACAAATATTAAAATGTTTGCAAAGCCCGAAAAGACTACAAATTTTATTCTGCAAGCATTTTAAATATGTTCAATTAATTGAAGCAAGCAGCAAAATCTACCTTAAACTTTTTCTTAGATATATTTTATCAAGAAAATATTTATGTTTCAATATTTAAATGAATAAACCAAACATTTGTTGTTAAAAAACAATATTATTTATATCACATTTATACATTTGTTTACTGCTTTTTATGTAGAACATAGATTAACTTCGTTAACTTTTTTTCTACCATCAAAATATGTTTTAAGTTTACTTTTACTCCTTTTTATAACCAAAAAGTGCTTGAAATTCGTTCAAGCATTCAGATTTAAATTAATTAAGCAATAAACCCGAGCACTACAAATAATCACAACTTATTTATGTTATGCCTGACAAGAGCTCAAAATGCCACCGCTCAATTGCCCATGGCCAAAGTGTGTCCCACACTCAAACACACACACACGCACACCAGCTACCCTTCACTGATGATTCTGACTACCATCCACCCCTCGTCCCCTGCCCCGCCCCCTTTGTCAGCGACGCTGTCAGCGACGCGTGCGCCCTAATGCGCTTCACATAACATTTTGATCATTTTATGATCTGTCGATTAGCCTCATTGTTGTTGGGATTGCAGCAGTCGCAGTCCTTGAAGAGCTGCGTCCTCTTCTATTCAATTCTATCTGTTAGGGGTTGGCCTCTGCCGTGTGACTGTGTTCGCAACACGCTTAATAGGATTAGCGCTGAAGAGCACTTAAGAGTCAAATTATCAACGCTGTCCACACACACAAACACACACACTCTCGCACAATTGTTTTGACTGTTGCGTTTTGTCTGTTTACAGTGGCAACGATTGTTTGCCAACTTTCCCACTGAAGTGTCCTGCTGACAGGCCACAAAAGGGACTGCAGAGATTATCCTAAGTAGTCATATCCATTGTAGGCATCAAAGTCAAGTGATGCTCGCAATTGAGACATAAAGATTCCCCCTTTAACTATTACAGGTAGTTCTCATGAACGTTAATTTGGCATTAAGTTCACTTCTAGTTAAGCTCTACGGAGTAGGACACTTTAAGACAAGTTATCAGCAATATGGCAAGGCTGTCTAATTTGATATTTAAATGTCAATGGGGAACATGTTTATACCATACAAATACTTTATCAGAAAATAATTATCAACGGAATGAATACTCTTTATATTGAGGCTACTTGAGGCTAGAGAAAACACTTGTTAAAGCTCATGTTAAGCTTGACAAGCACCTAAGAATGCACATTTTTTAACTTAAGTGTACAAAGTAGTAGCTGTTAATTGCATGTACAAGTTGACATATTATAGTTTCATCAAGTCATCAAATCATCATATATAATATTAATGTTTTCACAATAGGCCTGCAAATATGTTTTTGTAGAGCTGCCACAGCCACAAACAAGTTGGCAGCACTGCAGTTTGTAGCTTTTAGGCTGTCTAATTAAGTCAACACAAAATAAAAAAAGAAAAAAAAGTCAAGCGTCAAGTTTAACACGAGCATACAGCATTTAACATAAACTTAGCCCAACTTAACTTGCCCGCCCTCTGTCACGTCAGCAGCGCCCTCTGTTGGCGTGTGTCATGACTGCGCTGCTTTTGTCGCTGGTTGTTGTCCTGACTGAAAGCTGTCAAAGCTAACCGAAACTTAACGATAGGCTGGCTTTATTTAAGATGTATCTTAATAAAACTGATACTTACAGAGTGAATTTGTGGCATTGTTGTTGTTGTTGTTGTTGTTGTTGGTGTTGCTGCTGCTGATGCTGCTGGTGTTGTTCTTGCCGACGCTGTGTCTGCCCAGCTCGCTGCTGGCAGCGGACGCGGAGGCGGCCGCAACGGCAGACGAGGACGAGGCGATGGCACCGTGCGAGGACGTTGTGGCGCAATCCAGAGTTGATTTTTCTGCAAAGCAAACAAAACAAACAAAATCAAAATAAAATAAGCAAACTAAATTTTAATTGGTATATGCAGCACAAATTTGCACACTCAGCACGACACGCTTCGCCATTCGAAATGGGCCAAGTCATAAATCTCCGCATAGATAACTGCACGTTTATTTATTGCCCAAATTATGGTTGGTGGCTGGTAGCTCTTGGCAGCTTTTGGTAGCTGGTTGTCAGCCAACCATGACGCGGCTGACACGCAACGCCGCTCGGCAGCCACCCCTCTGGCTGGTGCCGGACAGAGCCTGTGAACCGCAAAGGATATAATCGCGAGGGTTGTCACTTCAGCGGCAGCCTTAGCTCTGTTTAATTGCCGTAAATCTTTGTTTGATGTAAACAACAATAAGCGACTCGCAAAATTTGCTACGCTTTCAATTGAAATGTCAACGCAGAATCTTGATGCCCATGTCTGATAATGGCCCAAACAATTATCATGCTTGGCAACGTGACTGTGTCATAATTGAGCACATGTAGATATTGAAATGAGAAGCTCGAAAATGCGTGAGAAGCTTGTCGATGCTTTAAATAATATGCATGCATTTAAATATTTACAAAAAATAAGAATTCTTTAAGTGCAGCCCAAGTAGGAAACTTGAATAATCTATATTGAAATTTTAATAGAAAATTAATTGCAACTTCAATCCAAAACTAAAATGATATTTTTTGTAAAAAATTGCCTCAGCTTTGGCAAAGTTATGAGAACTTCTTTTCAGTTTCTGAAAAGTTGTGCGAACCTCTTAAAAAGTAAAGCTATAGAAATGTTTTTCAATTCAATTGCAAAATAACTTAAATGATAAATTTAAATAGAATATTAATTGCAATTTCAATCTGAAACTAAAATGATATCCTTTATAAAAATTGCTTCAGTTTTGGCAAAGTTTTGCTAACTTCTAAAAAAGTAGAACTTGTTTAGATATGAAAATGTTTTAATTTAATTGCAGAACTAACTCAACTAAAAAATTTTAATACAACATTAATTGCGATTTCAATCAAAAACTAAAATTATATCTATTATAAAAATTTAGCTTTGTCAAACTTATGCTAATTTATTTTAAAGTAAAGTTTGTTTAGATTAAAAAATGTTTCTCAATTTAATTGCTGAATTAACTCAAATAATAAATTTAAATAGAATATTAATTGCAATTTTAATAATCAATCTTAAACTAAAAATTGCTATAGCTTTGACAAACTTATGCTAACTTCTTTTAAAGTTAAGTTTGCTAAAAATTAACTCAAATGATAATAATTTATAAATTAGAATTTCTGTGGCAAGGTATTAAATCAGAGAAAAGTTCTGGAATAACTTTCCTTACAAATATGTAGAAATATGGAAATGTTGAATTCAACTTAGCTCTGACTATATGATAGACATAATATTAAAGTTATGTGAGCTACAGAGAAAATCTTTGCCAAGTAAAAATTTGTCAAGAATATAAACCCTAATGGTTATGAAACACAATGTGATATAAGCATAGACTGTGTGTGTGTGTGTGTTGTGTAATTAACTTTTATGTGCTTTTGTGAGCCAAACGTTTTTGAGCAAAAATAATGAGTTACGCATGACAAAGTCCTTTTATGCGACAGCAGCCAAGCAGAAGGCAGCCAAGGCTCATAAAGAGCAAGAAAACAAGAAAAGAAAAAGATACACAACAAAAGATGCGAGGGAGAGAGCAAAAGAGAGAGAGAGAGAGAGAGAGAGAGAGAGACAGGACGAAGCTGCCATAAAGAGACAGCTTAAAAGGATTCATTTCATATTTGGTTGAGCGCGTCGCGCTGTGTTGGCGGCCATTTTGGGGCCACCCTAAAGTCTGTCATATTGAATTCCGGCTTAACAAAGCCGAGCGAAGCGATTAAAAAGTCCAAGGAAAAGGAATTTCTTACAGACACCAAGTGGACACACAGAACATGACGGAGGCGGCATAACAAATTCGCGCCAGGCACGCGATGATATTTTGTGGACACTGCATTTTTGATGTTTCTATCCAAGTACTAAACAACTCTAACCCCGCCCCTAACCCTCGACCCGCCCCCTTGCTTGCTGTCCGCATTATAAGCCACATCCGTTGTGCCAGCTTAAATTGATAAACATGCCAGGACTGGGGGGCCCGCAGGACCTTGACGTTTTATACGGATAATTCAATTTAGCTTTTTATAATTTTTGGTACACTTTTTTGGCCACAACAGCAAAAATTATGTACAACGGTTTTTTTCTGCTATTTGGGCCATAAAATGTGGCGAACATTTTCGGCGGCCAATGGCCAACATATGTTGTTGGATGTGTTTAAATAAATACGCGAAATTTGCCACTTTTGTAAAGGAACCAAGTTTTGTTTTCTTTTTCCTCTTTTTTTCTATTTTTTTTTTTTTTTTTTTTTTTGGCTGTTTGCTGTTGGCTTTGGCCGGAAGCGCAGGATTTGTTTTTCCGCCATTTCGCTGACATTTGCGCTAGACCATAGCGAGAAGGTCAGTGGGTTGCTCCACGCTTGGCCAAAAAAGCAGCTTTTGTTGAACCCAAACAAAACTTCGGCTAAAATGGACGACTGAAGCATGGGAACTTTCATATGTTCTAAATGATATTTTATACAGCTTCTTAAGCTTATAAATATTTAGTTATGTGTTTAGGTTCAGCTGACATTTATAAAAGTTTTCAAAGTAGCTGTTGATATTTATTTAACTAGCTTAATTCCAGAATATGAATACTTTTGCTTAAGCACAAGTCTTTTGAATTTAGCAAATGAAATGCAAAAAGTGTAAATAAATATTTATAAAATATATTATACTATTTTGAAAGTATTTTTTAAAGACTTAACTATTTACATAATTTCAAAAAAGTATTCATATTTATGGGAAAGAACGTTATCCCTACAAAATAAAACATGAATACATATAATATTCTAACATGAAAAGTTGTAAGCAAAATCTGATTTATATTATTCTGACTTCTCGCTTTTAAAAATCTTTTCCATATGCGGAAGAGGTCCATCAATATCAAATGAAACTTGAATTCTTTTACATATTTTATATGCAATATAAGCATATCATTTTCATTATCCTACATTATTATTTTCGATACAAATCTATAATAAGAAGTAGCTCTTTAAGAATATCTCAGAGAGTTTAAAAGCTAAAGCCGCCAAACTTAGAATTCCAAGCTGAGGAATATTTTGATTTTTAAAAAGAATTTTATTCAGCCTGCTTTGGCCTAGAAATGGATTTCTATAGCAATTAAAAGATAATTGTATAAAGAATATGATTTTGATGTACAAGCTATTAAAGAATTTCTTGTGAGTGTGTATAAAAGAACTATGAATAATTTAAATTAACCTATAAAATTCATGATACGCTTTCTATTGAAGGGATAAAAAAGCTAGGAACAGATAAAAATGTTTATATATTCTTCTAAAGCATTCACAGCTCAAGAACATGTTTTTTTTTTCAACACATTCTTCAACTTTCTTATTCCAAAACCAAATTTATTATGTTATTTTTCATAGGATGCACAGTTCGCTTAAATGCTTTACTTTGAAGCTAAGCAGAGTACTCTCCAACCGCTTAAGCTCAACTAAAGTACTCTAAACAGCACTTTGGTGACCTCTTTAACTTGTCAAATACATTTATATATATATAGTTAAACAAAAAAAAACTTACCTGTTCGAACTTTGTGCTCCACATGCGATGTTGTGGACACCGCCAGCGACGGCGGCAGAGCGGAAGCCGAGCTGACCGCGTCCAACGAGGCGCTGGGCAGCTGCCCGGCGCTGGACGTGATGACGCCGTGTTGTGTTCCAGCTGGCGAGCAGCCCGACGGCGGATGCAGTGTATCCAGACGATGTCGCTGGACGCTGCTGCCCAAAACGCCGGCGCTGCTGCTGCTCACCGTATTATAATTGAGCACGCCCACGCCCACACCGACGCCGACGCCCACACCGACTCCGCCGGGATTGTGGCTGAGGCCGAGACAATTGCCAGCGCCAGCGCCATTCTGCATGGCGGGCAGAGTATCCAGCGTGTCGGTCAGACGCTGACTCGAGTAGATGTCGCTGTGGAAAGTCAATTTATAGATGCAAGTCTAAAGGGACAAACCTCGTCCAGCTGCTCACCTGAAAGCGCTGCTGGCGCCAAAGAAACTGCTGCGATCCTGCAGCGCCGCCTTGGCCTTCTCGACGCTCTGCTTCAGCTGCTCGAACGTGGACTGATGGAAGCGATACGAGGTCCAGTCCGGCGAGCATTGGCCCAAAGTCAGGCAATCCTCGGTCTTCACCTGGGCCAGCGTCGGCGGCGAGACGCGCTTCAAGTCCAGCGCCGTCTGATACGAACACGAATTCTCGTACATGGCGCGGCACTCCGAAGGAGCGTCAACGGCTACGTGTTGGTTAAGCAAAGGATTCCACTTGACTCTAAGCAAAAAAAAAAAAAAAACAAGAAAGAAAATAAGTAAATTTAACTATTTAACTTTGTGAAAGTAGATAGTAGAAGTCAAATTTCGGAATATGATAAAGAAGGTATAATAAAGTATAGTTAATTAACTATTCATTATTATTATATTAAATGGTGAAGCTAGCAAGGGAAAATTTTTATAAATTTTATTATATTCGCTACCAATTAAAACTTGAGCAGAAGAAGAATTTCTCTTAATATACCACTTTATGAATATACATGAAACTACATTTAAATAACTTTGGTAAAGAAAAAAAGGAATATTCTATTAATTTATTTTGGATTATTATAAAGAAATAATAAAACACATTTAAAATAATATATTGAAACATTTACTGATTACCAGTATTAAATAATGACAATTGTAAGAAAAGAAAATTCTATTAATATATCTTTTGAAATATCATAAAGAAAGAATATTATAAAAAATATTTAATACTATATTTCAAATACTTTTGTAAATATTCAACTATTCAGAAGAATTAAATATTGAGGCTTGCCAGGAAAAACGTTAATAAAAGTCGCTAAAAATTTTACTTTGAATTTGTACTATTTAATAACCCACTTTGTTTACCACATTTTGAAAATAAATACATTTAATGAGGGAACATGAAACTATTTTTATATAACTTGAAATAAACTAAAGAAAAGTCTATTATTATAACATTTGTAATATCTCAAAGGATCATAAAGAATATTAAACAATACTTTCTGTTATCTATCCCATAATACTTGCTCTTATATATCTCCTGGTTTGTCTTTCTCCAGCTATGACTGATTATACATCATAAATCAAAACTCTTGGGCCACAATTAATGGCTGCAATTTTAAAATGTTTTGCGAAAATTGGGCCCCTTTACAGTTAGCTAACGTAATTAGTAGCAGCAGGCTGGAATTGGGTGGGGAAGCCCCCTAAGATATGCGCACGACATGCATAATAATTATCTGTTTGGTTATTTATGGGGCGGGCCAACGCTGCGTATGAGCGTTATGCGTGGGCGGCGGCCATTTGAGCGTGCATTTCTAATGGCCAGAAACAGCAGCACCAGCAGCAGCACCAGCTATTGTTTGTTGTGTGTGTGTGTGTGTTTGCTGTGTGTGTGTGTGTTTGCTGTGCATGCAAATTTTTGCACTCTGCCTTCATCGGAAGTTGCTGGATTTTGATTTATGCCAACGAAATTTATGCCACAACAGCAACAACAGCAGCCGCTTTGCCTCTCGTTGCCTTAAATTGCACAGACGCACTCTGGGGCAGCTTTAAATGTGGCTAACTGCAGGCAACAACAAGTAAAAGTGCTTAAAAAAAAAAGAAATACTCCACAACTATTCTATACGTCAGTGCTTAAATAAATTATATTATCTATTGACAGATTTCTATAAATAAGAGCTTTAAAATGACTTCTATAGAGAGCTGTGCACCAAAAGCCAAATATTTGTAATCTGGATTCAAGAAAAAAAGACTTTATATAACATTTAATAACATTACAAAAAAGGGATCATAAAAACATCAGCAACAAAAATTATTTACTGATTTTAACAACACAGAAAAGATTGTTTGGATTATAAAATTGGTTTGGGTAAAATCTAAAGGCAAATTTGTTGTATTTATTCTACTGGAATAAATAATAAACCCAAGGTTAAAAATTGATAAAATCGATAAGGAAGATAGTAAAGCTTATAAATATAATAATCTGGATTTGGACATATTAAAAAACTACAAGTCTATAAACTGAATAATAGCTTAAAGGTGCTTTGAAATAAGTTAAGATTTAGCAGAAAATTAATATATATATGATTTTGGGAAAAGAAAATTATGTCTACTTTATTAATTAAAGAGAGGATTCTTAAGAGAAATTTAAATGCAAATATTTACAGTAACATAATTGCTATAGCTAAAAGTGTAGTTGAAGACTGAATATTTCTCTTATAGGAAAAAAAGATTATAATATTAAAAGTATTTGATATTGTTAGCATTTAATAATGCTAAGCATCAACGAGGATATGGGTTCGTATATAGATAAAGATTGTGTAAGCAGTAGTAAGGTTGAAAAGCTTTAAATATATATTAAGCTTTCAATTATCTTATAAGGTTTTGAATTCTCATCTTGCCCTGCTTATTAGATGGACAAACAAATTGAATCTGCTCAGATTAACAGATTAGTTGCTGATCAAGGATACACAAACACTAAATCAAACTCCTGCCTGCTTCATCTTTATTTTATATTAGACACTTGCAGAACCGCAAAATCAATCAAATCATACAGGGTACAAGCGAGGCGCAACATTTGTTTATCAACGCAGCCGCATCTACAACGTCATCAGGCGACTGACAATTTAAACGGCCTGCACACGCCCTGTTTATTATTTATATCATTGTGTTTGGCTTCTTTAGCATGCAAGCAAATTGCGTGCCGTGGACCAGTCGACAAGGACACGCCAAAGGACACAGGCGGGCTGGCAAAACATCACGCAGCCATTTTGAAGTTATCGCATTTCGCTGAGCGCGCGCACACCGGAAATACGCGCAGGATGCCAGGATGCCAGGATGCTTCGGCTACGACTTCGGCTTCAGGGGAATTGTGGGGGATGCTCGCCCGACGCGTGCCATAAAAAACCAGATTGTCGAGCGAGTGTTGTTCCCCTCCCACACACACACACACACACGCACACACACTTTGCATATAGCTCAGTTGCCAACTGGCTAATGACATAATGCCCGAGCAGGGCTTTTAATTAACAGGATGAGGACACACGCGCCGTCTGAGGCGCGCTTTAATGGCTTGTAAGATTTACCTATCAGCTCTGGTTAATGGGTTTTTCATTCGTGTTTTTTTCTTTTACTGGCTGGGCGTTGCCCACGAGTGGGGGCGTGGCCGTTTAACACTCGTGTTAATAACTTTGGCAGGCGGCTGCTTTTAATGAAGATTATTCGTAAAGAAACATATAAATCATTTAATTTTAAAAAATTAATTGGAATTAGAGCAGATTATTATAGAATATTTTTTTGCAAGAGAGGCGGCAAAGTTTAAATATTCTTGCTTACTGATCTATAGAGTTTCCTGCTATTCAAATACAGGGTATAGTTAAG
Source organism: Drosophila lacertosa (assembly GCA_004143845.1). Lineage (NCBI taxonomy): Eukaryota > Metazoa > Arthropoda > Insecta > Diptera > Drosophilidae > Drosophila > Drosophila lacertosa. The sequence continues at coordinate 79,438 of SCDZ01000312.1, forward strand.
AAAGCTAAGCTGCAGTATGATAAAAAACGTCAGCTGATTTGTTTGCTTTAAAAAACTTTTAACACAGTTGTTAAATAAATTTTTTTTAAGACTTGTCTTTTAAACTGCCAACAAATCTCCATTTAATTATGAATATAACTTTTGGAATATCTTAAAGAAAGAATAATAGAGATTATTTGATCCTATATTTCTAGTACATTTTTAAACATTTACCTATTTATATGTATTAAATATTAAGGCTTGTAAAAAACAATTACCAAATTCAATACTAATTTACAGTTCAGCTCCAAAAGAATTTCTTTAAATATACAACTTTGTATACCAGATTTCGAGTAGAAATTCTTTCCATGAGGAAACATGATACTTTTATATTATTTTATTACATTGTGAAAGAAACTAAAGAAGTTTCATTAGAGGGATAATTTGCTATTTTAAAAGACAGGGCGTAATAGGAAAGAACTGTTTGCTTAGTTTATTTTTTGGCTTAAGTCTTTAAGGGTTACGATCATCGAAAGCTAAACTTAATAACAAATATTAAAAGAACCAAAAACATAAAGAATGCTAGCTGATCTGTTTGATCTCTTATACTGTTGCGGATTCTCACTTAAATTTGCTACCGACGATCATTTAAAATAAAGTATAAGTTGACTAAATATATAAAGTCGAGTCCCGATAATTGAAAATGGGAAGGGGATCGCAGTTTTTACGATTTACACGACGTTTAACGCCCATTTAAAGAGGTTCATAAAAGAAAAATTACCGGGGCCTTTGATGATGTTTAGATATAATATATAATATAAAATACGTATGTACGTCTAGCATATTAAAGAAAAATTAAAACATATATTAAATTAAGTTTAAGACAATTTCAAGTCTCGATGTCGCGTTTTCAAGAAATAAGATAACAAACAAAGATATAAAGGGCGGCATGACTGTGTATAAAACCTAACGGTGATTTTACTGCAAACAATTTATTATTTAATTACCAATTATAAGAGGTCACGAAACAAAACTTCAATTTATAAGAGGTTGAATATATTTCTGCGTTGCAAAAAAACTCTAATTATCGAGGGGACCAAAGTGAGTGGGATTTTTACAAAATTAACGAATTTTTTCAAGCAGACGGGAGAAAAAATTAATGGGACTGGACTGTTTTTAAATAAGCTGCAGTGTGATTAACTATTGATTAATAATCCAATATTTTGTCATTTGAAAAGACAAGGCATAATAGGAAACAACTGTTTGCTTTGTTTGTCGCCGTAAATCTTTAAACGATAACATTAATAATACATATCAAAAGAGTAAAGAATATAAAAAAAAGCTGGCTAATCTGATAGCTGTAAGCTTATTTCAAAAAATGTCCTTTAAACTTCCAACAGATTCCCATTTAATGTTGCTGCTAAAGATCATTTTACAAAGAGTAAACTTGTATATAATTGTAATCTAATTTCAAATAAAAGCAAAAGGTTTAAGCTAATACTTGATATTTAAATTAAATTAAATTAAAGTTCAAACTGAAGCTCAAACACGAATAAAAGTTTTAAGACATTAAACCCGACTTACATATTAAAAAAGTTTTAAAAATATTAATAATGATACTAAAACTAATATTTAAAAAATAATAAAATGGCATTAAACAACTTATAAATGTAATATTTTAAGCTATAAATATAAGCTATATATATAAGGGACTCACCTCAGGATTATGCTGGTTTATGTGTTTGAGTTTATCCAAAAATGTCACAATTGTTTTAATTGAATTCGATTAATTGAATTGTTGCTTCACTTTAACAATTTGTTAATTTCACTTTTTGTGCCTTTTACCGTAGCAATTGGCAAAACGGAAACAAAAATATTGTCCAAAATGGCGACGGATGTGCGGCAAGTGAACGGTTTGGGTTTTTTTAGTTGGGAAGCGACGACGCGCCACGCAAATTGTTTGTTTAGTTTGTTGCAACGTTGTTATTGTTGTTGTTATTGTTGTGTTGTGTTGTTATTGTTGTAACGGATATGCAAGGAAATTTGTCAGTGCGAGCGGGACGAAAAGGAGTCAAGCGAAATGCCGACGGTGCCCATTTTCGCAGGGCACTTTCTAGCCGCGAGGCGGCCAACAAAATCAAAAGTAAAATTTCAATAATTTCCGCACAACAATTTTCGCACACTCAAACACACACACACATCCACACACACACGCTTTGATGGGGCTGCCACGCCCACTGGCAGCAGCAAAAGTTGGCAGTTGGCAAGCAACAAGCGTATTTGTCCAAGTTTTGTTTTTATTCTTATTTATTTGCTCCCTACTCCGTTTATACGCTTTTTGTTGGCATTTGTTCCCCTGCCCCAGTTGGTCAGAGGCTTCCTGCCGCTGTGTGCTTGTGTTGTGTTGTGTTGTGTTCTGTCAACGTGTGTGGCCGACGAATTCTTAACCGCAAAGTGCCGCTATTACTGCTGCTCCGCGACGTGTCGTAACGGTAGCGCGCACTCCAAGTTAATGTGTACGTTCCGTCTAGCGTCTAGCTGGCCGCTCGTCCGTTGCCGCACACACAACAGCACGAATCATCTCGATGCGCGCGCTCTCAAGATGGCGACAACCACCGCCGCACACTCCTCCCACATGGCAGCCCATTCGTAATCAGCGGCGTAACATCACAAGGATGCCCAAAGCAGAGGCAGCAGCGTCGGCAGCGGTAACTGATGCGCAGGCGCGCTCCATTTGAGCCCCGTTTTGTTTATCTCGCTTGGCCAACCAAAAAGGGGCGGAGCCACATCCAAAAGCTGCACTCGGCTGGCTGCTCTCGGGCGGTGGCATCATTAGTCCAAGCAAAGACCCCATTTTGGGCGGAAGTGCGTATGAGCAATATTTTAACAATGGCGTTTAAAACAGTTAAAGAGCCAGCACTAACACTTACACACACACTCGCACACACACACTCGCACACACTAAGTTGTTGGCCTTATCTGTGTGCGGGCCATTAGGCGCTTAGTTTGAGGCCAAAGCTCGCATCATTTGCGGCTTCATTTTGTGCGCTGCAACGCTGCCTACTTTAAGGCAGCAAGAAACTGCTGCCCAGCGGGACGTTAAGAAGTCGTCTCAGATAAGCGCACACATAATAACATTTTAATTTTCGTAAATGCCGCTCCGAAAGGATGTAATTAACAAGTGTCACTGTGTGTGTGTGTGTGTGCGTGTAATAAATTAAATGCACGCGCTATTTTACACATATCACTTATTTCGCAGTCATATATAATTGGCGAAGACATAATCCATGTTATAGTAGACATCATTATACGTTTACAAATCGATTTCGCTCTTTAATTAAGAACACAAAGACGTTTATTTTCTTTATTATATGCAACAGTTTTAAATGGAAGCCGAATTTGATTTCTTAAGAGAGCAAAGCTGCCAGATCGTTAAAAATGAGCAAAACGCTCAAAAGGCTGGGAGCACCTGCAGCAGCGATCGTTTTCGATAATTTCCAATTAATGACGATAATTAAATGTTAGGACACGTTTCTATGTTAAAATTAAACTATTATAGCATACTATTAACTATTATACCGCATCATTTTATTAAATAAAAGTAATATTTCAGACAATAGTAAATTATGTTACTTAACTGAATCTTACATGCATATTTACACAACAGAGCTATAAATAAGACAACGACGCGAAGCCAAAACGGCCAATGGAAACATCTTATATGCACGCAAAGCAGCTCAGATGGAAACAACTGGTTGACACAAGTGTTTCCATTAATCATATTGGGCTCGGAAAGGCAAATCTTTGACAATTCCTTAAGGACCCAAATGGAATCTCTTACAACTTTTAAATTCCCTTACTTCATATAAGAACAGATCAGATCAGAAAATCCTAACAACCGACAATATATTTTATTTTTAATAAAGAGATCACATAAACCGGAATTCAACCGGATCCCTAAAATTCCATATCCGGTCTGTGCATGATAATTAATTTTAAATAAAACTCCCGTAAGACGTCTTTCAAGCATTTCGAGTTTGTATACCTTTTATTTTAAGCTAGTCATTTATTATTTTTTTTTTTCCTAATATTCTAGCGAAAAAAAATCTTGTTTTTTTGTGATTTTTTGTTATCATTTTGATAATTTAAATGTTTGACGCACTTTTAGAAAATATGAATAAGAACATAATTATTTAAATGACGTTGAATGCAGCGAACTTAATAGTCAAGCTATATATTTATTTTGTAAGCCTCTCTAATGTCAGTTAATAATATCTATATTATATTTATGTGCCATTTAAATAACTTTTAAGCATTAAAATGCTTTTAAAATGCTTTTTCAAACATCGTCAGCGATAGAAACTAGTTCTGATTGGCGTATATGTAAATAGACCGGTCAAAATCAGGTCTTCAGTATAAATAGATCCCACTCTCCCAATTGGAAGCCGCACAACTCGATTGAAACTCAAGGCGACAACTTCGTCGACGCGTTGTGATATTCAAAAAAAAATAAAGTGATTAACACTATTTTATACAAATAAAAAAATATTCCATAGTTTTTAAAAAAAAATGCAGTTCCTCAATATTTATTTTCTTGTACTGTGCGGTCTTATGCTGGTCTCCTGGATAAATGCAACGCCCTATAATTATTACCAGAGCAGCAATGTGGGACGCTTCGGCGGCAATAGCTTTGGGTGAGCAAAGATTCAAGGATCCCTAAAGGATTGAAGGGTATATTTTATGTCCGTTTTAGAGCTATTTTTTGGTGGTACATATGCAAAAATTTACCTGATTAATCAGGTAATATCATATAGCTACCATAGGGTCGATCGGTTTAAAAGTTTGTTTTTGAAAGAAAAACTTTTTTGTTTCACGTGTTATAGAAACTTTACAAGGTAGTTAAAAGTTTTGCTATATACCTAATACATAGCTGCCATAGAATCGGTTTAAAATTTTTTTTTGTATGGACAATTTTCTTGTTTCTTAAGATATTCCTACTAAACTGGCTAATCAAGGGTTTGACTATAATCGTAATATACCAGCGAAATCTTATTAGTATCAAATATAGAAAAGATTAGCTGAAATTGTTGTTTTTGTATGGAAAACATTTTTGTTTTGCAAGATTCGCGAACCAAACTGATAAATTATAAGCGTTAATATATTCCCAAAGTAGGTGTAAAATGACATTAACATCGGACAACTATAACATATACCTAAAATAGGCCGAAAACTTTGTTTTTATATGAAAAACCTTTTTTTTTTTGAGACCATATCCAAACCAATCTATGAAATTAGGGGTGTTTTTATGATCTTAAAATATATATAAAATTTTAATCCCATCAGTCTACTTTATCATATAGCTGTCATAGAAATACAAGGTCTACAGTTTAGTTTTTGTAAGAAGATTTTTGTTTGCTTGAGTTAATAAGGGTATTCCATCTGCTCTTTGCCTTTATCTATAATAATAAATTTTAAATTTATGTTTTTTGCACTCACAGCGAAGGCGTTCTCCGGCCTGGCAGCGACACGGGCGAAGGTATTTTTAACGAGTACGATGCGCCCAGTTATTCACCGCCCTCCTATTCGGCTCCGACTTATGCAGCCCCGACCTATTCGGCCCCGACTTATTCGGCGCCCAGCTATTCGGCTCCCACTTATAATAGATACAATTATCAGTGAATCAATTGTGACAACGAGCCACAATTGAATTTAACTGCATGCATAATCGAACACAATGGTTAAAGCTTGCCGGAGAAGGATTAAAGCTAGTCTAGACACGAACCCACACAGCCCCATTAGAAGCTTTACAAAGTGTTGTATATACATCAATATACATATACATATGTATACATATGCTCGAGTATAAAATATAAAATTTAATTTAATTTTCATTTATCACATAAGTTGTATATGCCCAAATGATAAATAGTATTTGTTAAAGTCTGTTAAGTTTGCACTTGTTCTTTTTGCCAAACATAAAATTAATAAAAAAATTACATATTAAAATACGTCTCATGATGAATGTTTCTTTTTGTGCAGTGCTGAGGGAACGTGTACGTATATATATATATATGTGAATATATAAAAAAAATGGGGGAAAGTTCTCAAGTTTTACAGTTGTACAGCTTTGTGCATAAATGCTGCAAATTGACGTCTCCGCAGCGGAAACCGGAGCAGTTACAGGTGCGCTTAATATCATCTAAATGCGACTCTTCGACGCGCTCTTCACTTCAAACAGTTTGCGCACAAAGAAGACCTGAAAGAAGACATTAATTAAAGCATAGTTAGAGCTATAATTAAACCAAACCTTACCTGTATGGAGCACGTGATCAGAATGACAAGAATTTGGCTAATGGAGAACGTTTGTATATAGGAATTGTTGTCCTGCAGGAGCGCATAATCTCGCGATTCGCGATGTCGACTGTGCGCCTGATAGTCGAGCATATCGTTAATATTGCGCTCGACGGTGCCAATTGTGGCCGTAAAGTTTTGCATGTTCAGCTGCAGTTCCTCGATCTCCTTGGCGTACTTGTCCCACGCATCATATTTGACCACTGTGATATAGATGTTGACCAGCTTGCCCGCAAAGCGCGAGAACTGATTGTCAATGCAGACGGAATAGTAGCCCCCGGGCGAGACTTGATCGGTGTAGTCCGCCGTGGCCTGCCATTGATAGGGCTTCACAATTTCGCCAGCCGGATTGCGTACGGCAAATCCAGCCATGCCGTCTCCACCGCGCACCACCTGCACCACAGTGGAAGAAAACTTAAAAACACTGCGTGGATTATCAATTTATGTACTTACACTGAATGAGACATAGAAGGTGGCACCCGATTGCACATATTGATGGTAGCAGTCCTCCTTGCCGGCGTCTATGTGCACCTGTTTGTTTTAACACCAAAGAAAACACATTTATTGTTGTTGTTTACCTCCCGCACTTTCGAATTTTGTGTTTGCTTTATTTACCTTATAGTCCATGGCAACTGCTGGCAAATTTTCGTACCATGGCTGTTGTGCTTCCTGTGCGTTAGTTGTTTCAATTAGCAAGCTAACGAATATTAGCGTAAATGCTACTAATAGATTTAATCTCAACCGCTGCCACGTCAATCCCATTTTGATTTTATAAACAAAAAGAGTTGAATCAAATCGCTGTGATTTGGTTCGTGCGAACGTTCAACTAATCCAGATGAACGAACAAATCTCTGATGTGCCGCTCAACTAGTTCGCTGCCCACACCTAAATGCGAACATTTCGCCGCCTCTCACTGTTGTGTTACTGGTATTAACATTGCGCTCAACTGTTGCAGGGAGAAAACAAAGTTTAGCAGCTGTTAACTGGCACCAAAACAATGTCTTGAACCACTGTTAATGAGGAACAGCTGATTTTTAAAACTTAACATATTTTAACACGCGCAACAAGTGCAGCGCCAAACTGTTGATAGACATTATTATGTTATGTTAAGTTGCTGCTCTATATAAAGAACCCTGTTAGCTGAAAGCAGCTGACTTTTAACATGCGCAACAAGTATCGATGTAGACTATCGAAAGACATTATCGATACACAAAGTTAATATCGCGCCATTTCAATTAAAAGCAAATAAAAATAATTAAAGTATTTATTAAAGGTAAACATTAAGATAACTGTGGTTAGACTATGCAATTTACGTTCGCAGGGTGTTGATGGTTTGTATGTGCATATGTACATGCGCCTGATTCGCTTTAAAGTTGGCAGCTTGCGGCGAGCAGCATTCAGATAAGATATTTTGTTTAAACAATATACATATGTGTTTATGTGCAAACATATGTTTTTTTAGTGTGTTTGCGGTTTTTGTCATTTGCTGTACTTAAGCGAGCGCAGTTGTGCGATAAACGCATTACCAGGCCCCCTTCAACATGGTGCACGTCACGGAAGATGTTTTCGCCCAAGCTGCAGTGAATCCGTTCAATAAGCAAACGGGCACAATTCGCCGCTTTACGCTGAGCAACGATGAGCAGATGTCCGTGCAGATCATAACGCGCGGCGCGACCATTACAAGCATCAAGGTGCCGGATGCCCAAGGACAGCTGGATGATGTGACGCTGGGCTTCGATGATCTGGCAGGTTATGAGAACGAGCAGAATCCCTACATGGGCGCCACAGTGGGGCGCGTGTGCAATCGCATAGCCAACGGCAGATTCGTGCTGGATGGCAAGACCATCGAGGTGTCCCGCAACAGGGATGGCATTCAGCTGCACGGCGGCTTCGTGGGATTCGATAAGGCGCACTGGCAAGTGCTGGAGGTGCTGCCCAACGGCGTCAGCCTGACGCACACCAATCCCGACGGCCACGAGGGCTACCCCGGTGAGGTGACGGCCACCGTGCGCTTCACGCTCACCGAGGACAACTGCCTGCATGTGCGCATGGACGCGGTGGCAACTAAAGCGACGCCCGTGAATCTCACCAATCACTCGTACTTCAATCTGGCCGGCCACAAAGCTGGCCCGGCCGGTCTCTACGAGCACACGATTGCCATTAATGCTTATGGCATCACCGAGACCGATGCCAACTCCATTCCCACGGGCAAAATCCTGCCCGTGGATGGCGGCAAGTTTGATCTGCGCGTGGCCAGCAATCTGGGTGAACGCCTCAAGCAGCTGGAGCCTGCCCTGGGCTACGATGATAACTTCTGCGTGAAGTTTACGCCGCCAGCGTCAATAGCGAACATAGCACGAATCGAGCATCCGCCAAGCGGTCGCTGGCTGGAGATTGCCAGCAATCAGCCGGGCGTACAATTCTACACGTCCAACTTTCTGCCCGACGTCGCCAAGGGGGAAATACCGCTGCCGGGCAAAGCGGGCGCCAGCTATGCGAAGCATGGCGCCTTCTGCCTGGAGACGCAAAAGTTTCCCGATTCCGTAAACCACGAGAGCTTCCCCTCAAGCATACTGCGGCCGGAGGAGAAGTATCATCACGAGGTCATCTACAAGTTCGGTAAGCAGCAGCTGCATTGAGCAACAATTTGTAGATAATACTATAGAGTATATATATATATATGTAATGCCCTGTAGAATTGGTTTTGGGTTTCGTACTAATAAACGTAAAGCACGCGTAGAAGTTGTTTTTTATATAAGACTCTGATAAGTTAGCTGCACGCTCTCGGGGCCATAAAACTCGAGGCTGCAGGCTATATAAGACGCTGGCCACGTTAGGCCCACACAGTTAAGCCAAATAATGAGGCAGCTAATCCACGCGCTTTGCCTGCTGCTGAGCCCCAGCCTGTTGCTTGGCCAGGGCCATCTGCGCATCATCAACGGCTCGGCAGCCAAGCCCAAACAACTGCCCTACCAAGCGGCCCTGAACGTCTACTTCAGCAACTCCGGCGACGAGACCAGCTTGTGCGGCGGCACCATCATTGCCCGGCGCTGGATACTCACAGCGGCGCACTGTCTGCAGGAACCGGACACAGAACTGTAAATATTCACAAGCTGTCTCAAGTTGAGCAAATCTTAAAACTTTTTATTTGACAGGCTCAAAGTGATTGTCACCGTGGGCGTGCTGAATAAGTCCAGTAAGAGGGAGCCTGGCTTTGTGGAAATGGTGGTCAGAAAGAAAAACACGATTGTGCATCCCTTGTACGATCGCGACACGGTGATCAACGACATTGGACTGATCCGACTGCCCAGGGATCTAGAGCTGCATCCATATGCTCAGATCGCCAGGCTGCCCAGATGGGACAAGGCCAACCTCAACGGCCGCCTGGCCATCAGCTCCGGCTGGGGTCTGACCGCCAATGAGAAACCCACGGACATACTACAATTCATCAGGGTCAGGATCATCTCCAACAAGCTGTGCGAGCGTCTGTGGAACCGACAACTCATCGGCGAGCACAAGCAGATTCTCGACACCTACGTGTGCATCGACTCCAAAGGTGGACTGCCCTGCCGAGGCGACTCGGGCGGACCCCTCGTCCTCGACGATGGCTCCCTAACGGTCGTCGGCGTCGTCTCGCATGGCTACGACCCCAAGTGCCAGCTGCGCCTGCCGGACATATTCACGAGAGTCTACCCGTATGTCGACTGGATTGAGAAGCACACGGGTCGCCTGCCCTAAATTTGTGTCTATTTAATCTTTGCCACTATTATACATACATTTTTATATAGACTTCATTTTATTCCTGTTGAGAAAGCTTGCTAATATGTTAAAACGTGAAGTTTTCGTCTCTTTTAAATGTATATAATGATTGATTGATTAGTATCAACAGCTAAGTCTTTTAGTGCCAGGCAGTATATAAAGCAAATTTAGCTAGATCAGACCAATACATATAGCATATATGTAGCTGCCATAGGAACAATAGAGCGAAAATTTAGTTTTGGTATGAAAACTTTTTTGTTTTTCAAGATATCTAACCAAACCTGGGACACTAGAAGAGCCCCTATTAACCCTTTATATTAGTTAAAGACTTTTAACTTCAGACCCCTATATCATATAGCTCCCATAGGAACTATCGTTTGGAAATGGCATTTTTGTATGAGAAACTTTTTTGTTTTTCAAGATTCTTGAACAAAATTATTTAATTAACATTGTAACTAAAGCCTCATCAGATCTCCCAAATATTTTTAACTTTAAACCCCTATATCATATAGCTCTCATAGGAAAGATTGGATGAAAAATTGGTTTTTGTATAAAAAACTTTTTTGTGTTCAAAGATAACTAAATGAAACTTACTTATTAAGACAGTCACTAATATTCTTATATATCTGCAAAATATTTTTAGCATCGACTCAGTAAAACATATAGCTGCCATGCTTTTTAAGATATCTTAACCAAGCCAGAGAACTGAATCTCTAGAATTCTGATAGGTTATTAAGATAGCAGACGTAGAAACTATCAGTTAAAAAAATGCGTTTAAAACTTGGTTGACAAATCTATCTAAAATAAAATTTAAACAAATAGTAAATATTAAAGCTTAAATAAAATATTTCCGATATTAATTTTCTTTTCAAACATGTGCTTTATTCTTATTACTCATACGAACTTCATACACGCCCCATTTTCCCATACTTTCATAATATATATATATATATATTTTGTTTGTTTAATGTTTTGTTTTTTGTGGCTTTGCTAAATTTGTTCTTGTCGTTTATGGCTTGATAGTGTGTGTGTGTGTGTGCGTGTGTGTGTGTGTGCGTGTGTGTGTTTGTGTGTGTGTAAACAATTCGATTATGATAATGCTTGAATGTATTCTTTTTGTGGGATTTGTTTGTATCGCTTACGTGTGGCTAATGTTGCTGATTAAACATGAATTAATTTGTTTATTACTTTTTGCTTATCGTTTTTCATTGCGTTTTGTTTTGTTTGATAATGTAAATGCAATTTTCAAATGTACAAAATCTAATGTTAAAGGGAAATGATAATGCGCTAGCAATACTATTATCATTTGCTTCATATCGTATATATATATAAATATATATATATATATATTTATATTTATATTTATGTATGTACAGAATATTTAAAAAAAAAAATTTTAAAAAAAATTCTATACAATTTGTTTAGCGGCTAAAATAGATTAATTGAGAGACTATTTAAAGAACTTTGGAAAATAATTTGTTATTCTTAAGATTTTAGAAAAACTTTTTTTTGCTTTTAAAAAATGTAGAGAATATTGTTGCTTGAAAATAAAATAAAAAGTTCTGCCAAATTTAGTTATTTAATGATGCGTTTAACTAGTATTGTTTAATATATATTTTGTTTTATATATATATATGTATATATGAAATATTGTGTATGCATTTATCATTTGCCTATGAATCCATTTATTATATATATATGTTATGAGTTATCGTGCCGTCTTTATATTTTTTGATATTCAAAAAAAACCGAAACTTTTGTCGTTTTGGAACACTGCGATATGATAATGGTTTTTCCTTTTGTTTATAGGGAATTTGCGAAACATGATTTGTTTTGTTTTTTTTACCGTTGCTGGAGTTTAAGTAAGAATTATTTTTTTTTGTTTTTCTTCGTACAAAATGTTTTGCTGGGATTGTTTTAAATTTTCTTCATTTTGTTTTTAACATACGCAAAATATATTCTTGTATATATTAAATATTTTTCGTTTACTTCTGTTATATACGCTATATATATACACATATGTATATATATATATATATATATTTATAAGTAATTATTATTTTTGCTAAATTTCTTTTTGCTTTTTGAAACAGTAACTTTCAGTCATCTTGTAATCATAATAATACCTATATATGCAATATTACATACGTACAATATTTGTTTTGTTTTTCTTGTTGTTTTTTTTTCATTTTTTAAATTATTATTATTAATGTGTTTTTCGTTAATGTTTAATTTGTTGTTAAGCGTCGTGTACATGCATGAAAATGCCGTAAAAAAAAACGCATTTCTTATATAGTGTGTCGTGTTTAAAGATTTTTTTTTTTAAATTTAAGTTTCTCCCCTTTTCGTCTCTCTCTTCTAACTGTTGTATAAAAGCTAAACGTTAATCGCTGCGTATGAAAATGCTTTTCACTGTTTCACTTTGAGCAGCTTTTCCGCGTGCTGCTTAAAAAAAAAAGTGTTTTTCTCAATTGCTGTTCAAATAAATTTGATTCATTTTCTTCGTCTCTTTTGGCAGTTATCGTTTTTTGTTAGGCTTTTTAAATGTTTTTACTTTGCTGCGTTTTTTTTTGTCGTTTTTTTTATGTTTATTTAATTTGTTCGTGTATATTTGTTATTATTATTAGTATTATTATTATATGTATATGCTAAGCAACTAACATTGGACCTTTCCATTGCGCGACGCACTATATAAGAAAACTAGCTACTTGATTATTATTATTATAATATATTTCGCGTATAATATATATATATATATTATCTCGTCTGTATGTATGTATGTTATAAAAATTGAATATGCAATGTTGGAAACATTCGTTATTTGTTGTTGTTGTTTTTGTTTTTGTTTTTGCTTTTGTTTTTGTTAGCCCTTGTGTTAGCCTGGATTAGCTGCCAGCCCAGTTCCAGCTAATTGACCAGCTGCAGGCTAGCGGAAAAGTATTATACAGATAATGCATTAACGAAAACTGTCTGTCCAGGCAGTAGAGCGATAGAAGCTGCAGCAGCTGCTGCCGCACGTACAAAATTACGACTAGAGCTAAGACTACGGCCATTAAAAGTCATCAGTCGCACTCGGGCCCCTCCGAAAAATGTCCGCGCACATCGAGGGCGGACGCCAGCTGGAAAACGATATGCGAGAGCGAGGGATGCTCGAGCAGTTCGTTAGCTGGCAGCTGGGGCTCGCAGCGCGGACGCATATGGCGACCGCGAAAGCCGCGATGCAAACGGAGAACCACATCACAGAACACAAAGCGCAGGATGAGCGTGCGCAGAAAGTCGTCGCCAAAGAACTGCACGTAGGAGGAGTCTGCAAAAGTGAGTTAACCTATTAGCAGAGCCTTAATTACAAACAAGTTCGCTCACGCTCACCGATAAACCCAATGCCCTGCTCGATCTCATCGATGCGACAGCGCGTCACCAGCCGCGATGCCTCCGTGATGAACCGATCCACATATGTCTGGCAGCGTTCCCAGTGATGGATGGGCACGTCGCCCACATTGCAGATGTAACAGAGCGCGGTCAGCGGCGAGTGCAGGAACAATGTAAACAGCGACCCATGATGCTGTACATCAGCTGCAAGACCAACAAAACAAATAAACCAATTCAATTGAAAATCAATAAGTGTATGAGAATTAGAGAAGGTTACCCTGAAAAGCGGGCGGCACATCCTGCGGCGACATTAGTATGACCAGCGGCTGGCCAAAGTAGCGTGGTATGTGCTGAAAGACAAACGAATTATCCGAATCGATGATGATGAACATGGGCCGACGCGTAAACGGATACAGATCGCCCGGATAGAGGCAGTGATTCTCCTTGTATGACTTGCCGCGGCACGACAAGCCGCCGCCGTCGACGCTATCCCGCTTGACACTGGTGGCCAGGCCGCCCAGCTCATAGCCATCTGTTAGATATAATACATAGAGTATATACATATTTAAAAAAAACAGTAACAATTGAATAACTTTGTTCACTCACAGTCCTCGGGATGCTTGGTGGTGGAGAAGCAGCCGTCGGCTGACATATAAAGGAGCAAAGCACCGCCGAGCGGCAGTTCCTTAAAGCCGCTGGCAAGGAACACCAGCAGCTGGCTAATCGAAGGCTTGTATAGTAAATATTTGTGAGGATTGTCTCGATAATGTCGGCCGTTCTCCAGGTAGCCCTTGGAGCCCGGCACTCCGTATGGTGGTATGCGACTGGCCGCCGGACTGGCGTCATGCCCGTGCAGGCCATGGGACATGCTTAACGGATTCGTTGCCGATTCCGTGGGCTCACGTTCCAGCGTTTGCAGCATTCTAAAAAAAAAAAACATTAAATGAAATTAACAAAAGTTTCTCTAGAGCTCAAAGGAAGACAGCAAAAAACTCACCGAAACATGTCCATGGTCAGTTCGGAGAACTTGGCCTGCTCACAGGCTGAACCCACAATCAGTATCTCCTGCAGACTGAGCGTCATGTGCGGCGATCTCTCGCACGGCGGCGTCGTCAGCGGCGATAACCTAGAACCGGAACCACTGCCCATCAGTCGTTGTAGTTGCGCTGGTCCACAAGCTAATTGCGGTGGCCCGTGCTTTCACAGAAGAATTGAGAATGTGGCGCACTAATGAGGTGATATATATGGGGGGCAAGGAAAGATAACGGGGTGTGTGCGTGTGTGTGTGTGTGTGAGGATTTTATATGGGGGGAAGAACATATGAAATGATAACAGGATAGAGTGTATGTTTATGATGTGTGTGTGTGTATAGAGTGTGTGTGTAATATAAACATCCATTGAGCATAAAACGATCTTAAAGAGATCTTTATAAACAAACCTTTTTCTTAAACAAGATCTAATACTCAATAGTTGCATATATGTGTCTGTGTCTGTGTGTGTGTGTGTGTTTGGTTGGTTGGAGGAAATCAAATCAATGGAAAAGTGCATGACAAATGGCAACGGTGAGTGTTTCTTTGGTGTTTTTTTTTTTTCAAGTCTTCTGTGATAAGCACAATTAATAAATGAGAAATAATTGAGAGCAACAGAACTGAAGCAAAACTCGTATACCTACGCAAAACATACATATACATATATAAAGAGCCACCCGAGATAGAGAGACACAGAGAGAGAGATATATATATCGAAAACCCCACAAGCTCTCCATACTCCTACTCCGCCGACGAAAGCACGGGCAAGTTGTCTGCTGAATGGTGCAACGATTGTGCCAACGACTCACCTGTGCGATAATATGATTGGATTGGAGTCAGCGTGGAGCACAGCGACCGCCGCCTCGGCCTTGATGAATCCCTTGATTTCCTCCAGGACTAGCGACCATTCTAGGTGATCTTCCGGTTCGTAACTGCAATAGATCAAAGGTTATGTCTGATCAGCTGGTGCGATCGCCTTTAGTTTTTACGTGTTCGTGTACTCCTGTATTTGCTTCTCCAGCTCCGTGACCAGCTCCCGCACCAACTTCATCTTCTTGAGCAGCAGACAGACGACTATGAACCGTGCATAGTATCTCAGCTTCTTCACCATCAAATCCGGCCGATCTTCTTTCGCGGCCCGCGAGTAATACGCCCGTCCCCGTATGGCCGCATAGAACTGATACGCCTCGTTCAGGTAGTTCGTTTCGCTGGTTCTTAAACTGTGTCAATAGAGAAAACAAATCCAAGTTTAGTTAAATACTCAATACATTTCAGTAAGAACTAACTAACAATTTTAAAGAAGAATTTTTATAGGCACTATTTAATCTCCTTTTCTAATTTAAACAATCTTAATTTAGTCAACATTCTTTTAAAAACCAACAACTTTTCATACTTGAACTAAATTTAGAACTGATACTTTCAATAAAAACTGTTTAATTTAATAGGCTGGCCGTATACATTTTATATAAAGCTATTGATAGCTTTAAAACACTACTTATAGTAACATTTTAGCAAATTTGCTTTGCATACAAAAAAGTTATTCATACAAAGTCTAAAACTTCGAAATTTAAAACAAAAAAGATGTTCGTACTAGAACTAAATTTCTGATTGTTCTTTATATGACAAATATGTGATATGAGTGTCTGATATTGAAAATCTTTTGTGAATATGTGAGGGGCATATAAAAAGCTGTATTGGCTAACTTTAGTGCACATAGCGTTAAAAACCAACAAGTTTTTCATACAAGATCTAAATTCTGATTAATAGTTTGTATGGCAGCTAAACAAATTAGAAGTCATATGAAGATAGTTTTCTTGTAAAAGCGTAAGGCGCATTTTATACTTAATTATTACATATTTTGGTTTATCTATCTGTGCACACAAAAAAGTTTTGCCTACATGATCTAAATTTTAGACCGCTCGTTTCTATGGCAGCTATATGATATAGTAATTCAATTGGGCTGCATCGTATATATGTTGTTACTGTAACATTAAAACACAGCTGCACATAGTTTTATATACATAGCTGACAATAGAGACATAGAAGAGACTATTCTTGAAATGTTAAACAATTATAATTTATATAAGCTGAACACTCACTAATAGTGATAATAAAGCTGTCCGATTTTGCTGGCTATTTCGCCAATTTGCCAGCGTTTCAGTCCATATTTGGAGTCGAGAACCATGCGATGTTGCTGCTGAAATTTCCACAGCTTTGTGTACACATCGAAGGTGCGTCCAAAATATGCTTGCCACTGACGATGTCCGTACTGCGGCAGATCTCTGTACAGAATAAAACAAATATGTCAATATATATATATTCATATATACATACAACTATTTATTTAAGTTACCTGAGTCCATTGAATAGCTGTTTGGATTTCTCTAGCAAATGGCAAAACTCCAAAACAAGCTTTCTATCCTGTTCCTCAGTGGACTCCATTTTCACCATGCCGTTCACTGCCGCCCCAAAATGTTATGTCTGCGAACTGGATGTGCTGCAAAAAGAGAATATATATATATATATGTAAATAAATATATATTTATGTATATAGTAGATATTCTGCCGAGCGAACTCAACTTAATCCATTTATCAGCCAGGCCGCCCGTAAGCCAACTGATTCATTCAACTCGGTTTTAGCCATGCATCGCAGGCATTTATCTATCTATCTTTATTATGTGCTCAGCTGTAGTACATATTTGCCACTTCAGATGCAGATTCTGATTCAGATTCAGCTGCGAGCCATGACAATAATGATATTGTTGGCGGCAATAATGATGATGTCGTTCTCAATAAACGTGAATACAATAACAGCCAATGCGGCGTATGCTTAATGGCCATTCTCAACGCCGCTCAACGCCGCATTATTAAATTTTTAATTTTTATATCACATTATTGACGAACAGCTTTGGAACGTACAAAAAAGCTGAAGATTGTTTGTTCGCCTTTAGAGTATTCACTGTATTTCGATCATGCTCAACGATTCGCGCTAATTTGGATGATGCAACCGAATAGCTGAACTCGAGTTTAATTAAAATTTCAATTTGGCTGAAACAATTACGTTTCTCCCTTTCAAGCGCACAGAGGGAGGTTCCGAAATGTGATAGGGCTTAAAAGGGAGGAGCGGAGAAGATGTGGAAGAGTTCAGTTGGACGCAGAGACAATTGAGGCTACTGGCGGCAGCTATGCATCAAAAGCTCAATTAATAACGCCCGAGCAGGTGACTAAGTCAAATTGGAAACAAATAAAGAGAGAAAGATGCCAAAGCATGACTCAAAGACACCCTGTACTAAGAATTAACTGCTTACTGATGACTCATTTATTTCTTATTCCTTTTAAGCAATTAAAGTTCTCTCACAAAAAAGAGTTAACATGAATTAAATTGTCTTTTAAAATACCCTATAAATGCAAGCTAGTTTATTATGCCCGCTTTTGATCGAAAAAGTGTCCACAGGGTATTGAAAAGAGCCATAGGAAAATGTTTGTAGAAAGCGAACAGGAAAAAAATGATGATTAAATGGCGGAAAGGAAGAGAGAAGCGGAGTGGAGTGGAGAGGACTGGAGAGGAGTGGATAGGGAAAGAGCCAAAGGGTCGGCAGTGCAAATGGCGCCGCAGCGACCACATTGATTTGGGTTGCGCCAAACTAGGTCGCTGGCACAAAAACTTTCAATATGAGCTCATCAGCAGCAGCAGCAGCAGCAGCAGTCACAACTGAAGGAGGCTGCGTCGCTGGCAACCGTTGTGGCCAGGATCGAGGATGGGATGGGCTGGGGTGGGGTGGAGGTAATGGGGCCACTATGGTTTTTAGGAAGCTGGCAGAGGACATGCGTCACTTGGAATTGTGAGTGAAAGCGCGTTGACGCCACTTCATATTGACGGCGCCCTAATCAAATTAAGAGTCCATTTAACAAGCGCAAATTACATAATATGAAAATTACGCATACGCAGCGTGGCCAACCAAACAAAACTGATAAAGCCAACAAGCTAACAAACTCACGCCCCTGCTAATGCCAGCCACTAGTGACAGCGTTCATAACTGGCTGCTGACTTCATCATGACTAACATCGTTACCAACAGCAGCAGGGGAAGGAGCAGCAGGACTCAAGCAACAGCGGCGACGTCGACGGCGACGGCAGCATGTCAACATGTGGAAACCGGAAATGAAAAAACACAAATACTAAGCAAAGTCGTTGCCAGTGTGCCAATGCTTATTAACACACACACACACACACGCACACACATACACGGTGTGTGCAGGCAGTGCAAGGACACACAACAAATGAAAGCAAGTTCGTTTTGAGTTTAGGTGGAAATAAAGTAACTTTAAATGAAGGTAGGATTTTAGTCGGTCAAGATTATGAATAAAAATAATAATAATAAATAATTATTTAAAAATAATTAAAAATCCAAAAAGATTACCTATAAAAATCAAACAGCAAAAGACAATTTTAATTGGATTATATTAAAAACAAAAATGGTTTATATAAAGAATTCATTTATGGAATCAATATAGATGAATATAGTATTACTATCTGACCTAACTGAACCTATAATATATATAATAGATTAGAGACGGAAAAACAGAATAAAGGTTCAGAGCTATTTTTTTAAAAGATAGGTTCATAAAAAACATATATTAATTATAGTTATGGGAAAACTAATTATTGCCAAAATATTTGTGGCTATATAGTAAGTATATATATTTGGAAATAATTTATTTAATGTATAAAAAATTACTAATGCTTTATAAACAAACTCCAGAGAACATATCCTTAAATTCGCCAACCCATAAATTGAAAGTACGCTAAACAAAATCGAAGTAATTAAACTCCTAACCCAAATTTCAAAACAAATTTATGGCCTTTCACATAAATCACAGCTCAAAATGCAAATGGTCAAGGACATTTTTGTCGCCTGGCAGCCTGGCAGCCTGGCAGCCTGGCTGACTGCATGTTTGTCAACGTGGCTAAAAAGAAAAGAAAAACTTGTGCCTCTCTCTGGCTGGCTGGCTGGCTGGCTGGCTGGCTGGCTGGCTGTTTTAACTAGTTGTTGTTTTTGTTGTTGTTGTTGTTGTTGTTGATGACGACAACTGCTGCGCTGCTGCTGCTGGAAAATCCCAATTCGAGTCAAACAAAGCGCGCTAAAAAGTATGCAACGCACTTTGGCGCTCATCGCTAGACGCTTTTTGACTAACTGCCAAGCGGCACAAGTGTGTGTGTATGAGTGTGTGTGCGTGTACGAGTGTGTTTGTGTTTGTGTATTTGTGTGTGCGTGTGTTTTCAATGCCCGCCAGCACTCTGGCAAATATTACTCGCTGCTACTCCATGCTCTTTGCTAGTTGACAAAGCAGCACATTTTTCTCTTTTCCCTTCATTTTTTTTTTAATATTTTTTATTCCTCTTTTTTTATGTTTGTTCAGCACATGTGTGTGTGTGTGTGTGTGTGTGTAAAACCCTTCAAAGGCACATTTACACATTTAATGGCATTTTGACACTGATAATGATGTTGTCATTTGCATCCGCAGCAACAAACAAACATCAAGTTCAGAGGCCTTTGCACAATTCTAACAATTGAACATAAATATGTATTTCGCATATGGTAAATTTTGATTTTAGCACTCAACAAATAGAGGACATTAACCTAAACATAGGAGCATATATAAAGATGTATTCAGGAATATCTCGCTTTAGATTAAGAGTTCATTTTATGCTAAGAACAAAGTTTGTCAATTTTCAAATATAAACATAAAACTTTCAGAAATAATTTACCATATTTATATAACTATAAATTCCATTAGCTACAATCCTTATTTGAAGTACACATTTTTCGGCCAGGAAATTTACAGTTGAAAAACTGCCAATTACAGAGCGACAGGCTCAGATATGGAGATGTCCTGAATGTGGCTTGTTAACCATAGACATCTATAGATGTGTGTGTGTTTGTGTGTGTGAATGGTCGAAAAAACTTTGAGCCCGCGCTCGACTTCCTTGTTGTTGTTGGTGTTGTTGCACTCTGATGTTTGTTTGGCTCTTTCTGTGACTGGAGGCAGTTGAAATTTTGTTGGGCAATGGCAAATCAGTATTTATCGAATTGATTAAATTACGTTGCCTGCAGCAACATGGAGCAAAAAGTTGCGGCTCTTCCCAAAAATTGACAACACCAACAAAAAGGACTTTAAACAGGCAAAAACGACTGGAAAACACCCTGTAATCAGTTGAAAGCCTCAACATTTAACATTAAATTTTAGTTTATTTATATTGTTAAATAAATGTCAAATAGCTTTTTTTTTTATATTCTTTGTATTCTTTGCGAACATATGTGTACATACACATTTACTGGCGATACTTCCTTGCTTAATCATTTCATAGGGTATACCTTTCAATCATAGGCAAGCTTAATAGTTTTCACAGGGTATACATGAGCTGCACTTAACCATTTTCATAAAGTATTAATTGGTACACACTCAATTTACAGGGTATGCACAAGCAATACACCCTCATTTAACTATTTCACAGGGTCTGCATCTGCACAAATAATTTATATCCGCATTTTATCATTTTCACAATTTATAACTGTTCAAGTATTTTTACAGAGCATACAAAATTTCAACAAAAGTTTTCTTTTTTTTTTGCAATTTGGCGTTTTGCTGGCGAAGTGCGGAACAACCCTGCGTTGAGCTTTAATTGACGTGGAGCGCCATTTGCAATTTAGTGAAATGCATTTGTTACAAAAAAAAAAGAAAAAAACTACCGCTATATGTATGAATGTAAGTGTGTGTGTGTGCGTGTGCGTGGATATTGGGCCTACCTTATCATTGTTGTAACTGCCTGTGCCGCTGCCAGCAACAACAACAACAACAACGAGGAATTTAGCAGCAGCCGCCAGCGTTTGTCACCGCGGCCGCTGGCGAAATAGGAAATGCTCGTATGAAACGCTGGGCGCGCCGCTCTCCTCCGTTTTCGCCGTGTTTGTTGTTGCTGGTGGTGCTGATGATGATGCTGCCGTCTTCGCCGCTGCGTCCGCCTCTGCCTGCGCCTTGGGTCGCCGCTAGCAGCGCTCCATAGCCACACCTAGCATATTTTTTCCGTTTGCCGTTCTTTCTTTTTTTGTTGTTAACTTAAAAAAAATGGTAACGCACAACGGGACTACACGTTTGCCATGCCACTTTCACTGTGCCCCTTTGTATTTCTTTGTATCCTTTTGCCGGTTG
Source organism: Drosophila lacertosa (assembly GCA_004143845.1). Classification (NCBI taxonomy): domain Eukaryota; kingdom Metazoa; phylum Arthropoda; class Insecta; order Diptera; family Drosophilidae; genus Drosophila; species Drosophila lacertosa. Next base: position 101,135 of record SCDZ01000312.1, read on the forward strand.
CTTTCCGCGTCAACGTTTCACGCACTTTTCGCCCGTTTCGCCTTTTCTTTGGCTTTTGTTTTTTTTTTTTTTTTTTTTTTTTTTTTTTTTTTTTTTTTTTTTTTTTTTTTTTTGTTTTTTTTTTTTTTTTTTTTTTTTTTTTTTTGCACTAGCTTTGAGTGTGTGTGTTTTTGTGTGTGTGTAAAAAGGAATAAACGCGTTGCGAGCGACGTGTATGGCTGCACAGTATTGAATTTTTTCGCATTTACATTTTTAACGAGCGGGCTGGGGTTGGGGGTTGGTATTGATTTTTTGTGCCCAAAACTGACAGTTCACAGTGCACACGCAAGCCGCTAGAGGGCGTCCTGTTTGACAAACAATTGGGGGTTGACACAACACCGAACAGCTGACTGCTCGTATAGACTAGCTGTTAGTTATTTGAAATTAAACTGAACAGAGTTGCCAGCTTGCGAAATGTTTGCATGTTTTAATTGAGACATCGTTTTTTGAGTTATACTACATGAACACACATTAAATTTTATTGTATTAATATAAAGTACAATAACATTTACAATTTGCATTACATCAAAAGCGCCATTCGATCAATTATGTATATATATTTATATATAGTTTACTAAAATTGTTGTTGTTTTTCACACTTTGCAAAATCCCTTTTATACTAGAACTATAATAAATATTATATATATATATATATATATATAAGGTATATCTACAATATGTTAAAAAAAAGCTACATGCATATCAATTATATTTATTAATCATATGTAGCTAGACTTTTAACTATATATTTATTTAAGCACTTGAGACCTGTCTCTCTCTCTTTCTAAATACATATATATTTTTATATATCCTTTAAAATATACGCGTATCTTTCAGTCTTTAAATAAATCCAATAATTTAGAAACTGCAATGCGTCTAGTTGCCATCAAGGCTGCAAACCGGTTTTGAACCGAACCGGTTCGAACACAAAACTACAATATTTTAAAATCTTTAACCATATCTTAAACCGCAGTAGTTGCTTTAAAAAAATTCAGCCAAGCCGAACAATATTCTATCTAAAACCGGTTCGGTCAATGTTAATTAAAAATTTAAAAATGACAGCCTTAAAAATCGCCATTATCATTAAATAATATTATACCTTCTAAATGAAGTTTTTTCGTTGGTAACCTAATGTTTGTCGTGTTCAACGATGCTTAAAATCATACTAAAAACACTAATCAACCAAATTAGCTGAACCTTCAACCGAACCATTACCAACTATCTTTTTGGTTTGCAGCCATGTGTGTCACACATACATATATTGTATGTGTTCTATGTATATGTTTTGGATAATATGTTTCTTTCTAACTGTTCCTAAATGTTCGTTTCAAGTGCTAGTTAAAAGTTAAAAATTTGGCTGCAACGCTTTCTAAATGTTTCGTTGTACAAGTTGTGCACTGTAGAGACGCCTTAAAAGAAATGCACACAAGGTTGCCACCTTGCCACTTGGCATTCACAGGCGCGTTGCCTCCGACACGGTGGCAACGTCGCAGCCGTTATTCGCTTGTTGCTGCTGCTGCTGCTGAATTTGTTGTCCTACCGTGGAGATGCCCACATCCGCGGTTGGCCTGGGCAGATGCGAATAGTAGCCCATTTGGCAGGAGTTCTGATGGGACAGCTTCTGCGTCTGACTGAGCTGATATTGGGCCGCCTTCAGCGCCTGCTGCTGCTGCGGCGTCAAACAATCGCAGCCCGCCAAAAGCTCCTCCGTTGACTTTGCCGTTATTGTGGTCGTCGTTGTGGTCGTCAGCTCGCCCACGAATTCGGTGGGCGGCGGCGCATAGTTCTCCACGTCGCCGTAGGTGGAATAGCGGCCGTAAGGATTGCGTCGCGGCATCGAATGACGCTGCTGTGAAATCTGCAGCTTGACCGGCGGCTTCATGGCCACCGTGTCCAAATAGCCATAGGCAAAGCCCGGGCCAACCAGCGCCTTGGTGGCCAGATTGTCCCACGACTTGGGCTTCGTATTGGGATAGATCTGCGACGGCTGCACCTGATGGTAATGCTGATGATGATGATGATGCCCATGGACGTGAGCCTGCTGTGGCTGCTGCTGCTGCTGCTGTTGCTGCTGCTGCGGTTGCTGCTGCTGCTGAGTCTGCTCGTAGGACTGGCGCGACTTGGTCGAGTGCTGGCGCGACGACTGCGCCGCCTCGCTCTTGGGCTCCCAGAAGAGCGTGTCCGTGCTGATGGAGGTCGTGTAGGAGGCGGTGTCCGCGGGCGCAAACTCGCTGGAGGTGCACGAGTGCAGGCTACAATGGCTGGCCAGGCCCGACGCCAGATCGAAGTAACGCGAACGCACGCTGCCCGCCTGCGAATGCGATTGCTGCGACTGCTGCGACTGCTGCGACGGCTGCTGCTGTTGCTGCTGCTGCTGATGGTAATGATGATGTGGCTGCGGCGGCGTCTGCTCCTGCACGTGCCGATGATGATGGTGATGGTGATGATGGTGATTGCCGGCCGGCGAGGCGGCGCCATGCGCCTGCGTCTTCTGCTTGTCCTTGGTCTCGGAACGCTCGCGCTGCTTGTGCTTGTGGACGTGCTCCTTGTGCTGGCGATGGCGGCGACGCGTCGGCACGCACTGAGTGTCGCAGCAGGGGCTGGCCAGATCGTAGGCATCCAGGCTGACGTTGTCGCCGTTGGTGTGCGACTTCTCGGCGGACTTCCAGCGAAAGTGGCCCACGCACGGATTGCAGGAGTGCCCGGCATGACAGTGCTTCGGCTTCTCCAGCTTGGGCGGCTTGGCGGGCGGCTTGTGCTTCTCACACGTGCGCGGCGGCGGCGCCGGCGGCTTCGCCGTGCTGCTGCCAACGGCGCTCTGATATTGCTGGCTGGCGCTGTTCGTGTCCAGCGACTCGGTGCGCTGCAGCATATAATGCTGCGTTGCCTGCTGGCCGCCGCCGCCGCCGTCCAGGTAGCTCTCCGCCTGGGCGTGCGTGGGCCGCAGCACGTACCGATAGCTGGGATCCAGATAGTGATAGGTGAGCATGAACTGCGCCGGCGGCGGTATGATAACGGGCTGCTGCCGCAGCGCCGCCATATTGGCCACATCCTCGGTGGACAGCGCAGGACGATAGAAGCCCGCCTCGCTGGCGCCCGTCTCCGTGGGCGAGATGCCCTCGCCGTCGCTGGGCGAGGTGTTCGCATTGGCCTTCTTGCGCGCCGGCAAACTGTGCGTCTTCCACTTGCCCTCCAGCAGCTCCCGTTCGCGCAGATGCACTCGCTCCAGCTCGTTCATCTTCTGCTGCAGCAGACTCTGCAGCTGTATGTACCGCATGTGCAGATCCACCTGAGAGATAGACAGAGAGAGCGAGAGAGGAGAACTCCTTAGAGGATTACGTTAATGTTTAATGAGCTGGACTTACCTTGCGCACACAATCCTCGAAGAGCACCACCATGCGCATGCGCATATCGCACTTCTTGATGAACTCAACGATGGTCTTGTGATCGGCCTTCTCCATGTCGTTGCCATTGATCGAGAGTATGACGTCGCCCTCGCGCATTCCGGCCCGATATGCCGGGCCGCCGTACTCCACGTAGTCCACGTACGTGATCATCTCCAGCTCCTCGTCGCACTTGTAGTGTATGCCATAGCTCTGCAGCGTGAAGCCATAAGATTCGTTTTTCTTCTCCACAATGATGGTGCGTCGGCGCCGATCCTCGTCGGGCTTGGAGGCCAGCAGACGCTCCGACTTGTAGCGGCCCAGGATGTGCGTGGAGCGTGACAGCTGAAAGTTGTGAAAGGATACGGCTTTAAGGAACAGTCTATGTAAACGGGTGAGTGTGATTAACTATCAAGATACCCTGCAACCAAGTATAGCTTAGGGTCTGTTGTTTGTCTGATCTTTGTATAACTCTTGAAGTTTATAGTATGGCAGGAAACTAAAGCTAAGAATCTTTAGACGAATAGTTCCAGTCTCTCTGTGTGCAAGGATACATAGCATGAATATGTCCATATTGGACATCTTCAAGCCATAATGTGTGTAATAAGTTAAGCCAATAATAGTTTTGAATTTAACAGATGTAATGAATTTTGAATTCACGCTTTTGACGAGTCGCATTTCGATCAATAAGTACTCGATTAGTTATCGATGTATTAATCGCATATGCGAAATGGCCAATAATTTTGTATCGATAAACAACGATCGTGTTTTGCAATCGATTGGTAAATTTGACTTGAAATTTAAAATGAATTATCTTACAAATAATAAAACGCTTCAAAGGAACAAATGATTGCTCTGGTAAATTAAAAAAAACTCGTAGGGAATCATTACTTGGAAGCAATCTTTAGACAAAACTGTTTTAGTTTCCAAAATCGCTGCATTTAAATCAAATTGAAGGAATGAGATTCAAGCATGTCCGTAATGGGCATATTCAAGCCTCCCTCTTCCTATTACATACGGCATACCCTTTTCATTCAGTTTCAGCGTAAGCAATCGTAGTTTTCACCTGGAGCTATTTACTATGTGGTTGGATTTGTGGATAACCACGAATGTGGCACACCAAATGGCCGGCGGCTGGCCGCCAACTTGCAGATTAAAAACCATGTTTGCCAACTGTTGTTGGCCGGGCTAAGAGCCCGAGTTGCCCATTGGCACGTTTTTCACAATTTCAGACAAAAAGTTTTCCATGAATACGCTATGAGGAAAGCGCGCCCAACACTTTCACTCAGCAGCCAGCGGCTAAGGGGGCAGGCAGAAGGAAGAATTGAAACAATAGAAGGCAAACAAGACACACACACACACACAGAGAGATAGACAGGACACACACACACACACACACAGCCTTCACAGTTAAATAGACAGCGTTGGGCCTTTCATTAAATCTTTATTGCTGAAGAGGTGCCAAAGGATAGTTAGAGAGAGGGAGATAGTGACGCAAACAGAAAGAAAGAGAGAGAGAGAGCAAAAGGGAAAGCGTCCGGACATTTGTAATGCCATAAATGGCTTAGACGCCTGTTGGCCGCTTTTTAAAGCTATTCAAATGTAAACAAAAAAGAAAAGTATGCCCTGGAGCCCCAAAAAATAAAATACTCTTTAAACGTAACAGAAAAATGGAATTCACTTAAATAAGTATGTTCCACAAAATCCTTGTTTTGGCAAATTTAGAAAACAAAGCTAGTTTTCTTATACAGAAATAATATATCTGAACTAATGTTTCTAATAGAGCATAAAAATATGGTAAACCGATATTGTTACATTTTGGAATATACATAAAAAAACAAAAAAACAATGTTGTATGCAAAAATATAATTTTTTGAATAATTCTTGCTATGGTAACTTTAAGATATAGCATACTGAAAGCATAGTGAAGTTTTTAATTAATATTTTTAATTTATTTTAATTAATTAGATTGACTTTCCATGGCAGCTATATAATATTATTCTTATATATGTGCTAGAAAATACTAAAAGAGAAATATGTGCAAACTTTCACAAAGATAAAATTAAAACTAAGACTCTAAAGACATAAAAGCTGACAATTAATAAAATACGAATTTATCATCTATGCAGTTTAAAAAGTCAAAGATTAGATAAGATTAGATTTAGTGTTCTTTTCTTTCCGCAAGCGCAAACTTAAACACCCTCTGCGTGCATTTAATCTATATAGGGTATATTCAAACCCCAAGCTATACGCAGTCCAAATATATGTATTTAGCAATATTTCTTTTTACACCTGTGTATATAGCACAATATCATGCATATTCCACAAGCTGAAAGCTTGTAAATATTAAATGTAATAGGACTCCTGGGCAGTGACCCAAAGGAAATGCCGGGAAATAGTTGAAGCAGCTTTAACTTGGCCAAAGGAAAATGGGCAGCAAATAAATATGAAATAAATAGAACGCAAGCTCTGCAAAAGTTAATAAACTTTCAGCTCATTTCCGTTTGGAACATACAAATATATATATATATATATGCATAAAAGCATAATTTAATTAATTTCTGTAACAAAGAGAAGGACGGTGGAGGGGGAAAGGGCCGGGGTGAGCTTGTTTGTGGATACGTCCGGGGCATTGAATTATTGAAAGTTGATTGTTGTTGGCCAATTGCTTGGCCAAGCGTGAACTTCAGGTTAAACAGCTGAGGCGCAATCCTACCCTGGTCAAAAGCCACCACCACCAAGCACAATATATATATATAAAGAAAGCGAGAGAAAGAGAGAGAGACAGACAGAGATATGTATATGGTTTGGGGACGAGGCAAGGCAATTTCAATTGAGCCCACACGCTGCAGGACATCAGCGCATTATGACTCAATAAGCAGTCACCAGTTGAAGGGGGGTTGGGAGGATGTGGGCAGGCTCTTTAAGTCACCCAACCACCCTGAACCCATTCAATTAATGTGTTAGCCACATACCTGCGCATACTCGAGCTCCTCGTCGCTGGCATCGAGACTCTTGTGGTGAAACTTGAGGCGACCCAGGCTGCCCGTGCCGTTCACATAGTGCGAGGCTGGCGGCTGCTGTTGATGGTGATGATGCTGATGCGGGTGCTGTTGCTGCTGAATGCAGGCGGCTGCAATTAGGGACCCCACCGAGTTGGCATTCGAAACGGACATTGAGACGGCGGCTGCTGTGGTTGCCGCACTGCTCGCCGCCGTGGCAATGCTCTGGCAGCTGCTGCTCATCGTCGTCTATTGATTTCTACACGCAATTACATTGCCAGGCCATCCAAATGCGAATTACGGCTCTTGAGCTGAGTGTCTGCCACAAAAGGCGACAAAGGCGACGACAGATACCGAAAAAAAAAAAATATATAAGTTCACCAAAGGTTTTCTATATTTTCTATATTGTGGTCTGCTCGTTGAAGCTTTGCGGTCAGCTCCGCTTTAAGCACTGTTCGCGTTGTAATCACAATTAGTCATAACATTGAACAAATTGCTGTTGGCCATTCATTTGTTGTTGGTTAAAAAGTTTTTCATATTCATCGTGTGTGTTTCCGCTTCGTTTGTTCGACTTCCGTTCGCGTTTGGTGCCGTACTGTGGCGCAGAGCGACGGACGTGGGAGAATATATGCATCGAGAACATTACCGTTAGCGCTTATTTATGGCACATGTTGACTGTCAGCCGCTGCATGGCGAAGGCGGTAGAAATTAACGCGCGCTCACAGTTCAAAAGCGCATGCGCAGAGTTGCCACTGAGGCAAGCGAATTGCCAACTGGCAGCGCTGCCAAGTGTGACCAATAAAACACATAATTATATGTTTTGTTTTTTTTTTATGTTTATTATACGTTTACAGCGTTTATATATTAGCTATTCGGCCAACTCGCCACCGGGTACCAACTGCAAAACATTAAATATATTAAACATAACAGTTTAGTTGCATTGCTTATCAACTCACCATGGTTATGTTGTTGCCATTTAGCAGAATCTGATCCAGCTTCGTGATGCGGCGTCCGTCTGGTGTATTCTCGTACTCGGTCACATCGTCCAGCAACATGTTGACGAAGTCATCGAAGCCCAGCAGTGTGCCCACCATCTCTTTGTCGTTCTTCATGATGATGTGAATGCGCGAACCGATGCATTTGTCCACCAGTTCTGCCGGCAACACAGTAAACGTTTATAACATTTGTAAATGCTGATGGACTCAATGCTTACCCAGTGGCATCAATGTGGAGATGTTTGCGGGCGGTGGCACGGCAGTCATTTTTGCGAATTTCACTTAACTAAATAAACACAACAAGCCGCATGAAATGTTTCAGTGAGAATCGAGTAGTCGAACCTAGAAATATATCGATTCGTTGTGAACCAGTGAACTCACTTAACTGAACCAATAAACTAAGCCGCCGAATATAGTTATTCGTACAATTTATACCTATTTAAATTTACTTAAAGTCTATGAATTGTTAATTTTTTTAAGCTGAATCATAATATATATCATTTGTTTTATGTTTATTTGATAGGTATGACTACTACTAATGTACTGTTTAATTTTTAAAATCTGTAATCAAATATGCACTAGGAAGTAAACATATGGTAGACTACGACAAGAACTACGATGTATAGTACTGCTGCAGCAGCTTTGATAACATATGTTTGTGAGTTTGGAACTATCGATATTTTTAAAATGCGTAGCTATATGGCAGCCGGTGTTTTGTTTGGAAAAAGTACACAAATACAAAAGACGCAGCAATGAACGACGGTAAATGGTTTATTTATTTATTTAGTAAACACACTTAAAGCTTATATTTGCAGAGGAAATTATAAAACAGCGACTGCTTATCGATGGCGACGGCACAGGCGAAGACCGCCGGCTGAACATGCTGCTTAAGCAATTCCTGAAATGGGCCAATTCCAAAAACGACTCCCAAGAGACAAAGTAAGATTAAAAAACAATATTAATTAAGTAAAGCACATTTATTAACACGTTTCACTTGTGCAGTCAAATAATGTTCGATCGCCTGATGGCTCAGTTGGCACAATGTCAGTTTGCCGCGCTCAAAAACGTGCAGACGCTGCGGATGATCAACGAGGAGCAGGAAAACTACAGCGAACTGGATGAGAAGCACCAGGAAAGCATCGAAATGGCCAAGGAGGAGATCGAGGCATGCAAGAAGGAGCTCATCGTGGCCAAGGAGCTGCGCAAGAACAAAATGGAGTACGATCTGCTGGCCTCGCTCATCGAGGAGCAACCGGATCGGAAAGGCACCGAGAAACAAATCGAGGTGATCAAAAAGGAGATCGACAAACTGACGCAGAAGAAGCTCAAAATGGAGCACAAGTTCCAGAAGCGTCGCAACGACTTCACACTGCTGATGTACACCATACACGAACTAGAGCAGCAACTGGAGGAAGAGAACAGCTCCGGCTCGTCGTCGTCGTCGAGCGAAAGCGACGCCGCATCCGAATCGAACGACAATAATGGCATCATGGAGGTTAGCGACGAGGATGACGACGAGCTGACCAACTTGGGCTCGCACAAGTTCGATAGCAATCGCGGCAAGATGAAGGAAAATTCCGCCTCAACTGAGAGCTCCAAGGAGCCCAACTCCATGTCCGTGGACGAGGACGCCGTACTGGAGCTGAGCATCGAAAAGGACGAGCACGACGTGGACGTCGCCGTGGCCAGCTAGGCAACAGTACAAAGCACACAAAAAATAAAAAAAAAGCAATTTATTTACACTATTCACATTGAAATTAAGTCGATTTAAATGCCAGATCAGCCACAAGCGCTACGTGGTCCGATGGGAACACAACAGATGGTATAGCCTCATTAGCGCTCAACTCCTCCACTGTGGGCAGCGGCACCGACTGCAGCAGGTCAAAGCAATCGCTTTGGTAGAATATATAATCCAGGCAGGCCGCAAACAACGTCGTGTAATTAGTGAACGGCGGAGTGCCGCAGGCCGACTCCATGTTGAACGACTGCCTCAGCTCGACTTCTTTGACGGCCTCCTCAGCATTGCTGCGCCAGTCCATAAAGTCTCTGTCCACAAATCGTTGCGTCATCAGCTTGTAAATGCCGCATTCCGGCACGCTGTTAAAGTCGCCGCAAAAGATGAGGCCCAGGTTACGCGGCTCAATGTGGTGCTCCCGCATGACCTGCTTGTAGATGTGCTCCACGAAGAGCATCGAGAAGCCAATCTGCAGCAGGCGAATGTGATCCGCGTCCGGATGGAAGTAGAGATGCGTGTTGGCCACCAGTACATAGCGTCCGGTATCCTTCAGCTCCAGCAGCGACAGCTGCAGCGTGGTGGACCGTTCGCAGATGCGCTTGGCCAGCTGCTCGTTAACCTTGATCTTGCTCCAGAGTGGCGCGAAAATGGGCAGCGTGCTGATGTTGTAGCCCAGATGGAGCACATAGTTGTTCAGCAGGCGAAATCGGCTCGTGCGATAGAACAAAGCAATGCCCTCGGCACAGGCGCCCTTGGGCGTCATGATGCCATCGAAGGCCGAGGCCAGCACAGGCTTCAGATCGTGCTCGAAGATCTTGAGGTCGACCTCCTGCAGGCACAGCAGGTCCGCATTGTAGCCGAGCAGCTCCTTGATGAAAAGCTGCTTGCGGTACTCGATTTTAAGCGCTGCCGGCGCGCAGAACGGAAATAGTTGCTTCCGGGCATAATCCCCGTCCGCGTACAGATCGGCCAGCAGATTGTAGCTGACGACGCGCAGCTGCTGGGCGCTGCTCAGAGGCTGTGTTGTGTGTTGCTGGCGCAGCTCGAAGGGACACGCGCCGGGGCCACGCTGCACGGCCGATTTGCTGATGCATTCCGTTGCGGGTCCCGCCAATCCGCTCGCATTGCCCGGCGTCACGACCAGCTTTAAATAGTGATCAACGTCTGCTTGGGTAACCTCATAGATCAAGCCCTCGCCGCAGGGCGTCCACACGGTTTTGGCGTTGAACACCCCAGAGGCTGGCAGCGCTGCTCTAAACCATTGGCCAGAGCTGTGCGCACGGCTGGCGAACTCCAGCTCCAGTTTCAGCGGATAGCAACGAAAGCCGGCCATAATTGAGCCAGGCAGCTGAAGTGCGCCCGTCCAAGGCTGATTGAGCAGCACCTCATAGATGCTGTCCATGACGCGCAACTGAAGTCCAGCTGCCTGGTCAGCAAGCACCTCAGCGAAAGTCAGATCCGAAATGCGTTCCTCTGAGCCGCCTCGCTGTAATTCCACAACGATTTCGCCGGGATTTGGGGGCGTTGCAGTCTCGACCTTTGATTTCTTCTTAGTGCGCCTGGTCAGCTCCTTCTCGATGTTATTGCGGATGCGGACGAGCGCCTCTTCCACGCGCTCGTCCATGCGCCGACAGAAGTTGAAGCTGCGATCCACGCGCAGCGCCTCGTTGGCGTACCGAAACGTGATGTGGAGCTCTGTCGTATCTTGAGCATTGCGCAGATACACTTTGTCCATGGCGATGGCTGTGCTGTGCAGACGTAAAGCGTATAAATGTACGTTTGATCGAAGTTGTTTGTAGGATAAGGATCGTGGCGAATGCAAATGTAGAAATCTTATTAACATTGCCGGCCCTAATATGAAAAACTTGTCGAAAAAAGGCAGAGAAACTTGCAGTCAATCAATCAGCATAATTCGTTTGTGTTGTCGTCTGCTAGAAATAATTAATATTGTGATTTAGCACAATTTAGAAATGGCAGTGGCTTAACTCAAATTTGCAGTCAGACAAGTTAGATTGTACATATGTATATCGGTTAGTAAATAATCGATAGCATCGTTGTGCTGTTATGTACTACGATCATTAACAGTGCCAACTAGCCGGGCGCTAATTACCAGCAATTGACCAGCAAAAAAGAAAATATGTTTGCATTTATTAAGCTTTAACACAACAATAAGTTTGGTTGTTAATACACAAATATCGCAGACTGCGCCAATAGTTAATCGACTATTTTTGGCGCTGATAATCAATTCAATTGTTTACGGTGCCAATAAGAGCAGCAGTTCAAATGAACAATAAGCACTGACTTGGTTCGTTTCTTCAGTTCAGTTGAACTTAGGCCAAACGTTTTAACACAACTTTAATGCAAAACTAAAATTGCGCACCAAAGACAAAATAAAAAGTTAACTTTTAATAAAACACTAAAAGCAGCCGCAGTGCATGTCTCTAATTAATACAAACAGTTGTGCACAATGACAAGTGACGATAAAAGGTAGGTGTCAAAAGTAAAAAAAAGATAGCAAGCAAAGCTTTGTGAGGTTATGTGGTTGTGTGTGTGTGCGCTATGTGTATGTATATTAATTTGTGGTGTGTACGCTTCTAAACAGTTACGACTCCAGCGACAACAGCGATACCGAGGACCATCGCGCCAAGCAGAAAAAGGCCAAAAAGCACAAGAAACACAAAAAGACCTCCACCAGCGACAAGGTACACAAGAAGCACAAAAAATCCAAGAAGCGCCACCAGCGGCCCAGCGAATCTTCAAATGCTTCCGTCGCCGCTGCCAGTCAAGGCCTCAGCCGCAAGTTCACCGAGATCATGCAGGCCAGCAGGGAACGCAGCAGTGCCGTGCTGGCGCCCAATGGTGCTGACTTTCGCATCAGCAAACCGAATGTGCAAACGGATCCGTGCAGTCTAGTCGAAGAGATAACAAAAACCATACAGAACAAGGTGCTGCCCGTGCTGGAGGTAGCCACCTCGGGCAGCGAGAGTGACGTGTAAGTGTTTGGCTGTATTCTTTGGTTCTTTTTAAAAGCAATTTCCATTTTAGCCCCATTGACATTGCCAGTCCGGTGTTGCCGGCCAAGATTGAGGATGAGCTCAATTTGGAGGAACTGATGAGGCAGAAGGCGCTGCTGCAGGCTCGTCTGGGCGCCTATATGTCCGACACTGAGGGCGATGAAAGTCGCCCAAGGGTGGAAAGACGCCGCCAACTGCAACAACAACAGCAGCAGGCGCCCCAACAGCCACAGCAGCAACAACAACAACAGCCGCAGCAGCGCATGCAGCAAGCGGCCAAGTTAGCAGCTATTGAGGCGCCCAGGCGCAGGCCGAACTCGCAGTCTGCAGCGCCGCTGGCAACTGCAACTAGTAAACATGTTAATAATAAACAGTCTAACATCCATAACTCAAACGAACCCGATGTTATATTATTGGATGATTCTAGCGGTGGTCAGCGCACGCCCTCGCCCACGCCCGAGAAGCGACGACGTCACGCTTCGCCTGCAGCCGCCCAGCCGAGAAGTCGAGCACGCGAGGAGTCAGCAGCCACATCGGGACGGCAACAGCAGCATCGCGAGTCACGCGATCGACGCTCTCGTGAACGTCAGCGGAGTCGCACGCCCCGCCGCCGCTTAGAGCAGCAACTACAGCAGCAGCAGCAACAACAACAACGCGCTGATCCAAGACGCCACCACCAGGAGTACAATAGGAACATGGAGGATCTGCGCCAGGAGATCAATCGCGACAAGCAACGCGAGCGACGCGATCACAGTCGTGATCGAGACCGGCGACCCGAGCGTGATGCCCGACAGCCGCCGGAACGAGGCGGCCGCCAGCGCGAGCGTGAACGAGATCGCGACCGCTGGAATCGTCCGCGCTCGCACAGTCGCAGTAAGTTTGAGTCCGACAGACGACGCGAGCGGGAGCGCCAGCTGGAGCACGATCGAGGCGGCGAACGTGGCGCCGGCGGACGCGGCGCACGCGGCAACGGTGTTGGCGGCACGGAGCGCGATCGCTACAAGGGCTCGCTCAGCGAGGGCCAGAAGATGCACGAGAAGGAGAGCAGCGACGAGGAGGCCAGCTTCGACATAGACATCAACGAGGACGAGGATGATGAGGAGCGCATCATTGAGCTGCGCCGCAAGCAGCGCGAGGAATTGCTTAAGGTAACTAAACAAAATGACAAATATCTAAATACCCATATTATATATTATCATTATCTTCTGGCAGAAACTGGGCACCACTGAACAGGAATCGGTTACGACCAGCCCCACGCCACGCAAATCTAATTCGTACGAGTCGCGAAGCACTTCGCCCGTCTCCTCCAAAATGGAACACGAACGGACGGCTTCGCCTGCGCTGGAAGAGAAGGAGGACGAGCAGCAGCCAAATGACAAAACGGAGCATTTGGATGTTAACTCGGCCAAGAACAGCGCCGTGAAGGAGAAACGCAACGATTGGGACATGTTTGCCGACCAGGACGTTGATTCGAATTTCGATGTGAGTCGCAGGCTTGTAAATGTCACGCGACAGCAGCTTCAAGCATCTCTTTCTAATGCCATCTATCTCTGTCTTTTCCATGTCTCCAGTCACCCAGCACAATCGTTCACAGTAAGCATCAGATTGAGAACCCTGCGCTGACCGACAACTGGGACGATGCCGAGGGCTATTATCGCGTACGCATCGGCGAGGTCCTCGACAATCGCTATCTCGTCAGCGGCTACACCGGCCAGGGCGTCTTCAGTAATGTGGTTCGTGGTCGCGACCAGGCGCGTGGCGCCGCCAACGTGGCCATCAAGATTATACGCAACAATGAGATCATGTAAGTGAACAGCAAAATAATATAATTTCCGTTTTACTTTAAACTATCTTTTTATTATATATTAAATCAGTTTGTAAATTCAGTTTACCCTTTTTAGACACTACTATAAACCAAAACCATCATTTAGTTAGTCAATAAGTTAGCACAAAAATAGTTAAATATATGTACAAAGTAGATTTGTCTTTTAACACATTTCCTTTACCCCAAACTAGGCACAAAACTGGTTTGCGCGAACTGGAAATCCTTAAGAAGCTCAACGATGCCGATCCCGACGACCGTTTCCACTGCCTGCGTTTATATCGGCACTTTTTCCACAAGCAGGTTTGTCTTTTAACATCAACTGCCAATAAATATCGTGCTGATTAACAATTTAATTCACTTTTTAGCATCTTTGCATGGTTTTCGAGCCGCTGGCGATGAATCTGCGTGAGGTGCTCAAGAAGTATGGCAAGAACGTGGGTCTGCACATCAAGGCGGTGCGCAGCTATACGCAGCAACTGTTCCTGGCGCTCAAGCTGCTGAAGAAGACGGGCATTCTGCATGCGGACATCAAGCCCGACAATATTCTGGTCAACGAGAATAATCTCATATTGAAACTGTGCGATTTCGGCTCCGCGTCGGGCATCAGCGAGAACGAAATAACGCCTTATTTGGTGTCGCGATTCTATCGTGCGCCCGAAATCATTATGGGCATACCCTATGATTATGGCATTGACACCTGGTCGGCTGGCTGCACTATCTATGAGCTGTATACGGGCAAGATATTGTTCAGTGGCAAGAGCAACAATCAGATGCTCAAGTTCTTTATGGACGTCAAGGGCAAGATACCCAATCGCATTGTGCGCAAGGGTCAGTTCAGGGAGCAGCATTTTGATCAGAGCTGCAATTTTCTCTATCACGAGATTGACAAGCTGACGGAGCGGGTAAGTGGCTGACACAGAAAAAGCAACTATTACTTAGACTAACATATTGTTTGGCTCTCTGCAGGAGAAAATTGTCGTGATGCCCGTGGTGAAGCCATCACGAAATTTGCAACAGGAACTGATCGCCGATCAGAATCTGCCCGACGATCAGCATCGCAAGGTGACGCAATTGAAGGATCTGCTGGAGAACATGTTCGCGCTCGATCCGGGCAAACGCATCTCGCTCAATCAGGCGCTTATGCATCCGTTTATACAGGAGAAAATGTAGATGCGTGAACTACAGAGATAATAAACGTAATTCAATACTTTTTAGACCATAAGAAATTTCGTTAGCGATGTTAGTTAATCGAGTTATATATATATATATATATATATATATATATATATATTCGTTATCAAAAACCAGAAGCTACAAACTACACCGAACTTCAAAGACCACGCACCCCAGATACACAGCTCTACAAAAAAAATATATATATACATATATATATATATAGAATACAAATACTTTATATACAAAATTATTAGATAAGCAAATGTACATAAGTTCTGTGGCTTTCCGTTCTCTTCAAAACGGCCTATTGTTATGCGTGTGTGCGTGATTACGACTTTTATATAGCTATAAGTAATACATAATATATATATCTGCATGTACTATGTGAAACAGAACAAACTCCCACCATACCAATTCTTTTCTCACACAACTCACATTCACACACACACATGCTCTTTTGCAATATATAGTATATATAACTACTAGTTGCAGTTGCCTCTCTATCGAAATTGTTAATAATATTTGGTACCATTTCAGTGAACCTGCTGATCACATAGATAAAACGTCTTAAATGGAACCTTCGACGGCGTTGTGAGCAGCACAACTGGTAATAATTTATTTTTGGGCTCAAAACAGTTTATAAACCAATATCTATATATCTATATAAAAAGGGCCAAGCTTTCTATTCTTTAAAAAAAAAAAAAAAAAAAAAAAAAAAAATCAAACAAACAAACAGAAATGGATTTGATTTGACCCCCGTTTTTAATGCTATTGTTTTCTCTGAACTTGCAGCAAACTCGGCTGAAAAAAAAGTGGAAACTGCGCGTCTGTTGAAACTGACACAAGTCCACGTCGGGCGTAAGTTGTGTAAACTTAAAAAATCGCGTGTTTTACTGAGAAACTCTTTCTCGTGTGCTCTCTTTCTTTTCGTTTTCCCAGGTACCAAGAAGTGCCAATTCAGCTGGAGGCAAAAAAAAAAACAAACAAAGACAGGTAAGGTACTCTAAGGGTTGATTGTTGCTGGATCATTTAGATTGCTCGAGGTAGAAAACTTGATCTGGACTTGATTTCAAAAGAGAAGGAATACTTAAAGCATGCAAGGAGACCACAGTAAATAGGGTAACTTTTTGTTAGTATTATGTATATATATTTACACACATGTATATATATATATATTTATATATGCCAGGTTGATGAGCTGAGAGCATTTTGTCCTTTTGCTTCTATATTAAAACTCCTTAGTATTGTCAAGCTATCATTGCAAAGGGTTTTAGATTTTCACCGTAAGATCTGTTATGCATAGAAGAAGTTTAGTATATATATTATCTTGGATCTCTATTTCCATTGAAAACTAGGCTCAGTTTTAAAGCAATGCTCTTAACTATAAAATCTAGCTGCCAAAAACTTAACTTTACAGCATACAAATATAATTATTCTGCTCGATTAGATCAATTAAAATTTAGTTGATGGAGGAATTTGTCAGAAATCAGTTCATTTTATAATATAGCTAAGAGGCTAATTAATATTTTCAACAGACTAGTTTTAAATACCTATAATATTCTAATGAAATAAATATGAACTTATGAAAGATTCCCAAAGTAAGCTACTTCACAGTTCTGTGCCACACTGGCGGTCTGCTCCAGCGCGTCCTTGGGCGTGGGCAGAGTCAGGGCCGCCTGCAAAGTCTCGCTGGCGGTGAGCGTATGCAATTCCGGCGGACACAGTTCGCTGCGCAGCAAGAACTTGAATTTCTTGGGCTTCCAGTTGTTGTTGGCGAGCGGATCGCGTACCAGGCCAAAGGCGCATTCGAAGACGCCCACGGATCGGTCGGTGGTGTGCAGCGTGCCGCAGCACAGCACCACGATCTGGCCATAGGCATCGATGCGTCCCTGGACGCCCGAGTGCGACAAGTTTAAATTGAAGTAGAAGCCAAATTGTTGCTTGGCACTGACTAGAGCATTAAGTACCTCTTCGGCGCTAACGCACTCCACCTCGTTGGCGCCATCGTCCGCGACGACCATTAGTTGCAGCGCCGCATCGCTCCACAGATCCGTTAAGAGCAGATTGTTGGCGTTGTATTTGTCGAAGAACCATTCGGAAAATTTGCGCGCCATCAGATGTATGGGATACTCCTGTTCATCGAGCGTCCAGTGTGCAGCAGTAGTAGTCAAGGCTGTCTCTCCCTGGCACTGAATGGTGGCCGCATATAGATGTTGATCCCAACATTGTATCACACGCATGACCAGGTCGGCTTTGGTGAAGTCCGTCGAGGTGCCCGGCATGCGTGTGTGCAGGTAATTGAATAGCAGTTCCCTTGTGATGTGGCGCTTGTGTAGCAGCTTGTGTATGTCCCCCACATGCGCTATCAGATAGCTAAGCGCCTCTGCGGGCAGAAATATTTAGTTTGTTGTTTATGTTTGGTTGCACTTCTTACCTTCGGGTTTCTCAATGCTGCAGGCGTTCTTTGTCACACTCCGGGCTAACATCAGCAGCACGGGTGTATTCCGCTCATTGATCAGCATGTCGCGCAGTCCGGCGCGGTGGTGTTCCGATATGGACATGACTTTATATTGGAATTTAAAGTTGCAACCAAATAAATTGCAACCATTTGGGAAGCCGGTGTGACCGTAAGCGCATTCGCTTAAAATAACGCCATTTAAGTTGTGATGGGCACACTCTGTTAGCAGTGCTGTCAAATGGACATGTTTTAAATGCGTTTGCTAAATAAATTCAATTAAACGTTAAATATCATTTATTACTTTGTGATTTTCAAATCCACTGCAAAGTAAATAAAATTACGAATTTAATGACCTATGGCTTGTGT
This sequence comes from Drosophila lacertosa, assembly GCA_004143845.1. Classification (NCBI taxonomy): domain Eukaryota; kingdom Metazoa; phylum Arthropoda; class Insecta; order Diptera; family Drosophilidae; genus Drosophila; species Drosophila lacertosa. Next base: position 119,128 of record SCDZ01000312.1, read on the forward strand.
TACTAACAAAACTTATGAATTCGCTGTCGCATAAACGCCTCTTATCCTCATTTCCGTCTCTACACACTTATTCGCAATAAATATTTACGTTTTCCGAACGGGTTTTTAATAGGTATTCGGGGCCATAGTACACGTACAAAGCTTTGCCAACTGAGGGGCTGGGCCTTATCAATTATCGTAATCGCGAGCGACTGATGGAAATGTCAACGGCAATTGAACAACAGTTTTAGTGCCAAAGCTAACGATTTTGCGTGTTTGACACAAGTGTTTCCTTCCGTGCATACGTAATACCAAACAAATCGCTTAACATGGACAGGGAAATGCAGGCAGGCGACGCTAACATGGCCGGTCCGTTTGTGGGCGCCATCGACGAGGGTACGACATCGGCGCGCTTTATGATTTTTCGCGCTGGCACCGATGACATCGTCTGTTTCCATCAGATCGAAGTGCCATCAATTTTCGTCAAGGAGGGCTGGTGCGAACAGGATCCGCGTGTCATTATCCACACTGTCAACGAGTGCATCGAGGGCGCCTGTCAAAAGCTAATCGTGTTGGGCGGCAAAATCGAGGTGAGAAACAATTTATTGACAGGCACACAAAGACAAAGTTGGGATTAGTCGGTGAAGTTGTTAACTGTCGATTTGCAGCAAATATTCGCGATATTTTTGCGCCTCGTCGATGCGCGCCTGCAACGTACGCGGCGGCTGATTTTCGGCACGTTCGTCCAGCTTAACATAGATTTGATCGTTGTGGCCAAAGTCGCCGGGGCGTCGCGGCATCACATGGAAGTGTACGTGCGGCACCGTCTGGCCGGCGTGGGCGCCATCCTGCACGGTCACCGTGGCCGAGGTGGTGCCATAGATCTGCTCCAGCATGCACTGCACCATGCAGACGGTGGCAAACAGATCCGTTATCTCGGCACAGTTCAGCCCGTTTAGCCGGGGCACCACACGCTTCGTGGAGACGAGCACATGCCCGTCCACCACACACCGCAGATTGGTAAAGGCATAACAGTGCTCGGACTCGTAGAATATGGTGCGCTTGTCCACGGTGTTGTCCGCAAAGGGTCGATCCTCGCCAGTCGCGTTGCTCGGCGCACTCAGCTTGTAGCCCGTCAGGCTGTAGACGTCGTCACGGCGATGCTCAAAGCACGGCATGCTCTGGTAGATCTTTTCCAGCGCACTCAGTTCCACTTCGGCAATGCCCACGGCCAGCTCCGCGTCGCCGCCGCAATCGGCGAGCACCTTGCCCCAGGGGCTAATGATCATGCTGTGGCCCCAGCTCTGTCGTTTCGCATTGTGCCAGCCCTGCTGGGCGGCGGCCACCACGAAGCACTGCGTCTCAATGGCGCGCGCACGCAGCAGAATCTCCCAATGCGCCTTGCCCGTCGCATAGGTGAAGGCGGCCGGATAGGTTAGCAGCTGGGCGCCCTGTTTGCGCAGCAGCAGCGCCGGCTCCGCGAAGCGCAGGTCGTAGCAGATCTGCAGGCCCACCTGGCCGGCGGGCGTGGCGATGGGCTTCTCCAGGCGTTCGCCCGGCGCCACTGTGTCCGATTCCCGCAAGCGTATCTCCTTTGTGGTCGCATCGAACAGATGCAGCTTGCGATAGACGGCCGCCAGTTCGCCCTGGTCGTTGAGCAGCACATGGGCGTTGTACACCTTGCAGCCCTCTTCCTTTGATCCGTCTGCCGGCGGCTTCAGCTCGTGGATGCCGCCCAGTGATAGCCACATTTGATGGCATTTGGCCAGTGCCCGGTACTTGTCCATCAGCTGGCCTGTTAGCGGCTCCGCCAGCTGGAGCGTCTCGTTGCGATTCTCAGCAACGTAATCACAGCATTCGGGCAGGAAGAGGATTTGTGCGGATTTCGCTTTGGCACGCGACACCAGCTCCTCCACTTGCTGCAAGTTGCCGACCTTGTCGTTTGTCGATCGCATCTGGCCAACGGCCACAATCGTCGCACCTCCCGCCGTCGACAACATTCCGCCCGCAGGCAGAGCCGACATTGTGCGCAGCTGTTGATTCGTTGAAAAGTTTAGCACGGTTCGACTGAGAATTTTGACTGTCCGTGACATCACGTAAACGTAATGAATTCGTCTACGGCTGAACGACAATTGTTGTTACGTCTTTGCGTTCTACTCTGTCTCTGTGTTTTCTGTTATCAGCAGGTCTCCATTTTCGGCTTTCCTTTGTCGCTTGCCTTTGTTTATTATTCGTGCCGGCCGGTGTTGCCACACCCCATCGAAAGTGGCAACGCTGGCAGCGACCTTTCAATGGCGCGCCAAAAAGCTTTTATTTGAAACAGCGAACTTTCATTAAAAATAGTTATTACAAGGTCAACTAAAAAAGAAATTATACACTTTTAAGGTTTTTAATATTTAATAACAATTGTTAAATGCCTTGTCTCCATTTTCGGTTTTCCTTTGTCGCTTGCCTTTGTTTACAATTCGTGTCGGCCGGTGTTGCCACACCCCATCGAAAGTGGCAACGTTGGCAGCGACCACCTTTCTACAACGCGCCAAAAGCTTAAATTTCAAACGGCCAGCTTTTTACCTAAAAAAGCTTTTTAAAGGTCAACTGAAAAATGAATAATACACTACTTAATTCTTAATAATTGATAAAAATGGTAAAATTTTTTGCAGGACATTTTGGCCATTGGCATCACCAATCAGCGTGAATCCACCTTGGTGTGGGATCGCCATACGGGCGAGGCGCTGGCCAATGCGATTATTTGGCTGGACAATCGCACGACAAGCACCGTCGAGGATTTGCTAGAGACGATACCGAACAATGCGCGGAACATTAACTATTTGCGTCCACTGTGCGGATTGCCGCTCTCGCCGTACTTCTCCGGCGTGAAGCTGCGCTGGCTGCGCGACAATGTGGCCAGCGTGAAGCGGGCGATGGACTCGGGCGACGCCATGTTCGGCACCATCGATACCTGGCTGATGTACAACCTGACGGGCGGACCCAACGGCGGCGTCCACAAGACGGACGTGACGAACGCCTCGCGTACAATGCTAATGAACATCGAGACGCTGCAGTGGGATCCCAACCTACTGAAGTTCTTTGGCCTGCCCAGCGGCATGCTGCCCGAGATCTGCTCGAGTGCCGAGCACTTTGGCACGATTGCGTCGGGCGTGCTCAAAGGCATCAGCATAACAGCGGACCTGGGCGATCAGCAGGCGGCGCTGGTGGGTCAGCAGTGCCTGTCCAAGGGCCAGGCCAAGGCCACCTACGGCACCGGCTGCTTTCTGCTCTACAACACGGGCCCCTCCATTGTGCACTCGCAGCACGGTCTGCTGACTACTGTGGGCTATCAGCTGGGCCGCAAGGCGACGCCCTATTATGCGCTGGAGGGCAGTGTGTCCATCGCCGGCGCCGCCTTCAATTGGCTGCGCGACAATCTTGGCCTTATCCAGAACACCGGCCAGATCGAGTCCATGGCGAGCACCGTCGACGATTCCCTGGACGTTTACTTTGTGCCCGCATTTAATGGACTCTACGCGCCATATTGGAACCAAGATGCACGCGGCGTGCTCTGCGGTCTGAGCGAGGAGACGACCAGCGAGCACATTGTGCGCGCCACCTTGGAGGCAGTGTGCTTCCAGGTGCGCGACATACTCGACTCCATGCACAAGGACTGCAAAATACCGCTGGCCAAGCTGATGGTCGACGGCGGCATGACCGTCAACAATCTGTTCCTCCAGCTGCAGTCCGATCTCGTTGGCATCCACGTGCTGCGTGCCAAAATTGCCGAGACCACAGCGCTGGTAAGTGCAAGCAATTTTAGCCAATCCTACTGGCCAACTCGAACTTGACTTCTTTCTTTTCCAGGGCGCCGCCATGGCTGCCTACAAGACCGTTGCGCCGCAGTACAACATGGAGGGTCCGCTGTCCAAGAGCGATGAGCGCGAGCCCATTAAGCCGAAGATTAACGCCACGGATCGCAATCTGCGGTATCAGAAGTGGAAAATGGCCATTGAGCGTTCTTTGAACTGGGAGACATCCTCGCTGCCGCAGGGCGAACGCGAGTCCTTTGATGGTGCTTAAGAGGATGAGAACCTTCTCATCGCTGGCAATGTGTATTTAATTGAATAAATTTTTTGTTGCATTTGTTTAAACTAAATGAAGCGCAAGTTCTTGGCCAGGATTTTGAGGCTGTTTCGTTTTCGTTTTATTTTTGTTATAGTGTGTGTGTACAAAATTGGATTGGATTGGATTGGATACGTACAAAGCGATTAGTTCTGGGTGCGTGTGCAGCTAAAGATTGGCAGTGTGTAATGACATTGGCCCGTGGGGCGATCCCTCTCTACACCTGTTCATCGACAATTGCCGGCGGAGCGGGCGCACCGCCCGCCAGATCCAGTTCGTTCAGCACAACAACGCCGCCGGCAGCTTCGTCAACGGCCACAACAGCCGCAATGGCATCCACAGCGATGCCAACGCCCACGCCGACGGCAATTGCGGGCGCGCCCAGATCAGCGTTGTGTGCTTGAGCATTGACCACGGCGATGGCGGGAGGCGGTATGGGATTGCCACCTGCGAAAAGAATAATGCACAAGTTAAAAAAAACGGAGCAGTTTGAGAGAAGCGCAGACAGTTAACGCACTGGCATCCAATTCGAGCGGGGGATCGGCATTCGCCTCCGCGAGATTCGTGACAGACTTGGACTTGACGCACTGGAAATCGACATGGCGACTCTTGGCCTCCTCCTTTTCCCAGGACATGTGTATAAACGGACGCTGCACGTAGCTGTAAATGACCTCGGCACGGCCGCCAGGACGTCGGCGTATCTTCTCCTTATGCGTCGGGTAGCCCTCGATGCCGCAGCGTATCTTCTTTAGGCCGCGATCCTTCATCACCTGCTTGGCCACATCGCGATTCTCGATGTACTTGAAGAAACGATGCATGGCCGTGCTGTGCACAGCTAAGGGGAGATGTTCAGTGCAAAGCTTTGGTTGAATGCATGGTTGACTTACTCTGGCAATACTCCTCGCCCATTTGAGGGGGAAACTCCTCGTCCCAGTCGACCATATCGTCGTCGAGCAGCACAACGACATGGCATTCACGGTCGCCGCGCTGGGCGGAGGCCACCATCAGCGGCAGGATGAGATCCTCGAGAAAGACCTCGAACTGTTGGCGGGCGCCCTCATTGCTCAGCTCATGGAGCAGGCCTCCTTTTGTGAGTGTTAGGAAACAGAGGCGTGTCAGTCAGCATGTCAGACAAAAAAAAAAAGGAAGAGAAATGGAAGGGAAGAGCAAAGCGGACGGCACAAACTAAGAGACGCCGCCTGCAACAGCAACAACATACTCACTTAGATTCTGGCAGCGCACGGTCCTTGCATCGAAGGGTATCAGCAGATAGTCACAGGCCTCCTTCAGCTCCGGCACCGATACGGTGGGCGGACATCGGATTACACCACTCTTGTAGTATTCGAGTATGGAGCGAAAAACTAAATGAGAGATGCCGTCGGCGACTTCGTATTCGCCGCGCTCATTTGGATGCACGAACTGAAAGCCCGTGCCGAACATGGTGCCCAGCATGGTGTTCGGATGGGCCGTCAGCAGCGTCTGCTCGACGGTGAAGCGCACGCCGTCCACCAGCATCGATATGCGATCGGGCGGACCCATGCGCACTGCAGCAGCGGCCGCCGCGGCGGCGGCGCTGCTCGTGGACGGCGTCATTGACTTGTCATGCTTGGAAATGGCGCCGCTTGAGATGGTCATGCTGCTAAGTTGGAGCTGCTGTTGACGTTGCATGTAGGTGCTGCTGCGGCTGCGATTTTTCTGTATGCGACGTCGCCGCTCCTCGGCAGCCTCGAGATTCTCCTCGATGCTGCTGCTGTCGCTGTATGTGTCCTGGTGTTGATGCTGCTGCTGCTGTTGTTGTTGCTGTTGTTGTTTTTGCTTATTGCCGGGGTTGCTGCTAGTGCTATTATTATTGTTGTTGTTGCTATTGCTACCACTACTATTCGAATTTGGAGTTGTTGACATTTTTCGGAATTTATTTCGTTTGCACTGGGTCGTGCACTAGATGTAAAAAAAAAACACTCGTAGATTATTCCAGCAAACTGCAGACAAAGAAATGCATTTGCATTGATGCTGAATCTTATTATTTGTTGCCAGCAGGGGGCTGTTACAGTTTTCTATGGTCTTATCGTTTGTTAAATCTATAAGTCGCAATAACTATTTGCCTGCTTACGTCTGCTTACATGGTTTTATGTGATATAGAAAATTTTTGTGCGAACTGTTTTTTTTTGCGCTTCTATATTCTCTCTTGCTGCCGTTTTGTTGCTGGTCGATAGACATTTGATAATCAATTGTTAGTGACATCGGCGCGGCCATCGGCCAAAATGAGCCGCTAACGGGCGTTAAAACGTATAAAACAAATTAAGCGAACAATATAATGCATGAGAGATCGTTGTTTTTGTATGCATATACAGTCTTATCTGATTTAAAAATGATCAATTTTAAAATACCAAAGTTTAGTCATTGTTAATGAAATCGGTTCCGATAGTCGATAGTTTCAACTGATTTTATTTAGAGAAAAAGAACGAACTAGCACAAACTAGTGCCGCTATCGATAATCGATTCCGGTACAGCTCTAATAATCGATAAGCCGAAAAGCAAAATGGCAGACGTAGAAAAGGAAACCGAGAAGAAAATCTTGTAAATAATCCGTAAAAAATTGCATATTTGTCGCAAACATTATGCCAATTGCGCGAAACGCGAGTGCATAATAAACGTAACGTGCAATTCGTTTGCTACGTCCATTTCACTCACCAGCAAGTGCTCGCGTGTGTGTCTGCGGCGGCAAAAGCAAAGCCCAGAGTAATATATCCAATCAAAATTCGCTCAAACGCGACAACCAAAACAGGCAAACAAAGCAACAAATGTGGCGATCATGCCAACCAGCGGGCACGGCCATCATTTTAAAACCATTCTTACAATGTGCAATTTCGAAAAACAAATAATATTACTACAATAAAAAGTAAGGAAAAAAGGTGCAAAAAAACGACGAATCGAATGTGTGTGAATGAAGAAGGGGGGAACAATGCGCTGAGGAGCGCAAGATATGCCTGCACAAAAGCTGATAGCTGCAAAACGCACGCCACCTGCATCTCGCTCGCACCAGTGCCGTCAATGCGCGCGCCCTTAAAACGAGTGTGCGAGATAGATGGATTTTTTTTTTGGGATGGCATTTAATGTTTGCGTTGCACAGCAGTCAGCTTTTGTTTATCGCACGCGATTTTCTATTTTCCTTTTTACTGCCAGTTCAGATTTTTTTTGTGTATTTTTTTTTGTGACGAAAAATGCATAGAAAATGTACAACAAAAAAGAATTTGCAAATGCACACAACATTTTTGGCAGTTGGATTATTTCAATAAAAATGCATTTCGTTTTTTAGGCGGGCAGTGACCACAAAACTGTAAACAATAAAGAAAAACAACAAGAACACAAAGTGCGTGCGAAAACAAAATAATCAAACGAAGGCGACGACAAGCAGAACGACGAAACGTACAAACGAAACGCACACACACACACACTGAGAGTGAGGAAAACAAAAGCGGGGAGGGGAGCGGCAGCGCGCATTATTGCTTCGAGCAGTGCACGGCACAGACTGCAAAGTGGCGGCGCTTAGTGGGATTAGTGCTGGTGCAGCGGCAGCGGCGTCCATGCTAAACGGGCGGCAGCAGCAGCAGCAGCGCAACCACCACAACAACAATAATAATTGTAATAATAATAAAAACAACAACAACAACAATAATTCAGTTAGCAATCGAAGTGAACAACAGCAACAGCAGCAGCAACAACAACTACAACAACAACAGCCGGCGGTGTGGCTCTGGTGTCGCCAATTGTGGCCTTAAGCATGTAGTAAGAGACCATCACCTCTAACCGAATCATTAATTAACAAAAGCCCACTCTCTGCCCACTCAATCCCAAACCTTCCACAGGTCGCATTTGGCACAGTTGAGTAGCAATCGCGGGAGGTCCTAAGTAGCACAAGTAAGCCACAAGCAGGTGCCACAAGAAGGCAACTGAAACAAAACAAAGACACACACACACACACACACACACCCCCCTTATACACACACACAAAGAAAATCAATCAACACAACACCAATGAAAAATGTCACAAAGAGGTAAACGCGGTAATCAGCAGCAGCAGCAGCAGCTGCAGCAGCAGCCGCCGCCGCAACAGCAGCAGCGGCAGGATGTTGAACCGCAACCGCCGCCCACAAAGCGACGCAAAGGCCGGCCGCCCAATGGTGCACCGGCAACAGCGACAGCAACGGCCGCGGCAGCAGCAACATCAGCGTCAGCATCAGCAGCAGCGTCAACAGCAACTGCAGCCGCTGCGTCGGCATCAACAAGTGCAGCAGTTTCAGCGCTTGTCCAGCCGGAGCACAGCACGGCGAAAATAATAGCAAAGATGCCGAGCAAGGCTAAGTCGGCCAGCAAGAGTAAGGCGCAAAGCAACAGCAATAGCAATAGCAACAACAACAGCAGCGGCAATAACAACAGCAACAACAGCAGCACATGGCAAGCGCGATCCGTGGCCGACATTAAAATGTCCAGCATCTACAATCGCAGCTCCACCGAAGCGCCAGCCGAACTTTATCGGTAAGTGTGCATAATAATAAATTTTAAATGCTCATTTTGTAATCCGTTTTTGTACACTTAACAGCAAGGATCTCATTAGCGCAATGAAATTGCCAGACTCAGAGCCATTGGCCAATTTCGAGTATCTGATTGTAACCGATCAATGGAAGCAGGAATGGGAGAAGGGCGTACAGGTGCCCGTCAATCCCGATTCGCTGCCGGAGCCGTGTGTCTATGTGCTGTCCGAGCCAATAGTGTCGCCAGCGCATGACTTTAAACTGTGAGTACAATGCAGCTGAATGATAAATGGGATTAGTCAGCCTTATTAATCGATATGCATTTATTTATTTAATAACCATATTTACAATATTTAGTCCAAAAAATCGTTTCCTGCGCATCACCAAAGACGAACATTACTCGCCGGATCTGCATTGTCTGACGAATGTTGTTGCCCTGGCGGAGAACACATGTGCCTATGACATCGATCCCATCGATGAGGCCTGGCTGCGTCTCTACAATGGCGATCGTGCCCAGTGCGGCGCATTTCCCATTAACGAAACTCAGTTCGAGCGCGTCATCGAAGAGCTGGAGGTGAGTTTGGATAACAAAAAATAGAAATAACAGAAATTTAATATTAATTATGTATATATACTTAATTAATTAGGTGCGCTGCTGGGAACAGATTCAGGTCATACTTAAGCAGGATGAGGGTCTGGGCATTGAGTTTGATGAGAATGTCATTTGTGACGTTTGTCGCTCGCCCGACTCCGAGGAGGCCAACGAAATGGTATTCTGTGATAATTGCAACATCTGCGTGCATCAGGCTTGTTACGGCATTACAGCGATTCCATCAGGTGAGCCCAATTACAAATGAATCCCATTCACTTCTAAACTCGCACTCAAAATTGAAATGCATACGTTTATTAAATATTTTTAGGCCAATGGCTTTGTCGGACCTGCTCGATGAACATTAAGCCGGATTGTGTGCTCTGTCCGAACAAGGGTGGCGCCATGAAATCCAACAAGTCGGGCAAGCATTGGGCGCATGTCTCGTGCGCCCTGTGGATACCGGAAGTGAGCATTGGCTGTGTCGATCGCATGGAGCCGATAACGAAAATCTCAAGCATTCCGCACAGTCGCTGGGCACTGATCTGTGTGCTCTGCCGCGAGCGTGTCGGCAGCTGTATTCAGTGCTCGGTGAAGACCTGCAAGACGGCCTATCACGTGACCTGCGCGTTCCAGCATGGCCTCGAGATGCGCGCCATTATCGAGGAGGGCAACGCCGAGGATGGCGTCAAGCTGCGCTCCTATTGCCAAAAGCACAGCATGAGCAAGGGCAAAAAGGAGGGCGCCTCCAGTCACACGGCCGCCTCCAGTTGCATGCAAAAGACCAGCAATAAGTTCGCCTCGAGCGCTGCAACAGCAGGCGACGACAGCCACACTGCGACCGGCAAGGGCGAGGATCATCGCAGGCGCAAGAATCATCATCATCATCATCGCAAGAACGACATGACCTCCGAGGAGCGCAATCAAGCGCGTGCTCAGCGCTTGCAGGTAAATTAGTGCATTTAATTTGCTTTTCGTTGAGCTCGTTTCTAATTTGCTTGCTTGACTGTTTCCTGTTTCGTGTTTATTTTATTGTCGCAGGAGGTGGAGGCGGAGTTTGATAAGCATGTGAATATCAACGATATCAGCTGCCATTTGTTTGATGTGGACGAGGATGCGATCGAGGCCATTTACAATTACTGGAAGCTAAAGCGCAAATCGCGACACAATCGCGAACTCATACCGCCCAAGTCCGAGGATGTGGAGATGCTGGCCCGCAAGCAGGAACAGCAGGATCTTGAAAATCACAAGCTTGTCGTGCATCTGCGTCAGGATCTGGAGCGTGTACGCAATCTATGCTACATGGTCAGTCGACGTGAGAAGCTCTCGCGATCGCTGTTCAAGCTGCGCGAACAGGTCTTCTACAAGCAGCTCGGCGTGCTCGACGAGGAGGTGCAGCTGACAGCCACCACGACAACGCACTCGGATCATCCGCGTCCCGCCCTCGATACGAACGCGATCATCTATGCTAACGATGGGCCGACGCTATATGATCGCTTCTACAGCTCAACGGATCAGCTAACTGTGCCGGCGCAGTATCAGAGCTTGGAGTATATTCTGGAGCAGCTGATGGGCAAGATGCAGGCACGTGCAGGACGCGCCTCTCAGTCGCCCAATAAGCGCAGACAGGCGACGGCAACGGCAACGTCGACGTCGACGGCGGCCACACTCAAGGGTTCGCCCAAAAAGAAACTCAACAATGGTGCAATAACTTCAACAACAACAACAACTACAACAACTTCAACAACAACAACAGCGACATCAGCAACTTTGGCCAGTAAGGCCGCCAAGCCACGTGGCTCGCCAAGGGCGCCAGTAACGGCGTCCACGGCGATGCCGTGTGCGGGGAGGCGTGCCTCAAAGAGCGGCCCGGCAACGGCGGCGACGTCGAGCCACCATAAATCGCATAAATCACATCCTGCTCCTGGCGTCGCGTCCGCCCCAACGTCGAGCGGCAGCTCATCATCGGGTGATTCCAGCTCGTCGCGAGGCGGTCCCGCTCGACGTCGACGCGGTCGTAGCGGCGCTCGAAGCGGCGGAGGCGGCGGCGGCGGTGGCGGTCGCGGCAGCAGCAGCAGCGACGATGACGACGACAACGCCAACAGCAGCAGCAACAACAGCAGCTCCTCCGATTCGGGCAGCGCCAGCGCTAGCGAATCCGCCAGCGACAGCAACAGTTGCCGCAACAAAGCCACCGCAGCAACAGCAGCAGCTGCAGCAGCAGCAGCAGCAGCAACAGCAGCAGCAGCAGCCGCTGCAGCAGCAGCAGCAGCAACAGCTGGTAAAGCAATCCGTAAGCAATCCTATGCGCGCAGCGTTGAGCAGCGACAGAAGCAGCGCCAGCGGCGTCAAAGTGAGGCAGCTGCGCGTGCGTCTGCGGCGTCTGGCGATGCACGCACCAGCTGCAGCAGTTCCTCCAGCGACGACGACGATGACGACGACGATGACGTTGGCGCTAACAAACGACCAGCGGAACGGCAGCGAGAACGCGAGCGAGCGCGTGAACGGGCGCGTGAAAGAGCCCGAGAACGCGCCCGCGAAAGGGAGCGCGAAAAGGAACGCGAAAAGGAACGCGAAAAGGAACGTGAAAGGGAGCGTGAAAGGGAACGTGAAAGGGAACGTGAGAGGGAACGCGAAAGGGATCGTGTCAAGCGCGTTAATAAGTCGTCAGCAGTACCTGCCAAGAGCCAAGCATCTAAGTCAAAGTCAGCTGCGACGGGAGCAGCTGCAGCGCGTCGAAAGCTGTCCAGCAATGGAGCAGCAGCAACAACAACACAAACACAAGCGACAACAGCAACATCAACAGCAGCACGAGGCCTTGCTCAAATGGACAAGGAGATGCAGCAGCAGGATCCGGGCAGTCTGTCCAGCGATGAAAGTGAGGAGCTGCTGCCTGTAAAGCTGGCCGAGCGCCAGGCGCGCACTCATCCCTCAAACGTCACGGCCTCCTCAGCAGCAGCAGCAGCAATGGGCGCATCGCAGATTGCGGCAGCAGCAGCAGCAAATCGCAAGCTGGCGCAGCACATTTACTCCGACTCGGATAGTTCGTCGACGGCGACGCCCGACCGCGAGCACGAGGAGGAGGAGGAGGCGGAAACGGAACAGGCGGCAGCGGAGAGCAATGTGAGCGATTCACAGAATCAGCAGACGATACGCACCAAGGCGGCCATGAAGGAGTTTGTGCCGGGCACAACAGCAGCAGCAGCAGCAGCAGCAGCAACAGTTGCAACTGTTGCAACAAGCAAAGTCAAGGCCAGCAACAGGAGCAACAACAAAAGCGTTGCGCCCGCGTTTTCAGCTGTGGATTTGTTGGTGGTGCCGCAGCGACAGGCGGCCAAAAAGGCGTCGGAGAATATGCGAATTTCGACGAGTCTCGCTACGGCGATGCTGCCCGATGCCGCTGAGCGATTGCGTGAACAACCGGAGACCAGCAGCAGCAGCAACAACAACAACAACAATAACAATACCGGCAGCAGCAACAGCAACAACAACCACAGCAGCAGCAGCAGCGGCGCCAAGAGTAAGGCCAAGGAGGCAGCGGCACGTCTGGTGGAGGTGGACAAGGCGCGACCCAAGGAGCTGCAGAAGACGGCTGGCAAAACGGCGGGCGAGACAACAGCTGAGCGCGGCAAGCGCGGCCGACCGCCAAAGCTGCAAAAGGAAAAAGAGAAAGAGAAGGAGAAGGAGAAAGAAAAAGAGAAGGAGAAGGAGAAAGAAAAGGAAAAGGAGAAAGCACCGCCCAAAAACAACGAGTTGGCCAAACTGCAAAACTTTGCCGTCTCCTATGTGCCACAGCGACAAGCGGCCAAAAAGGCTGCCGAGCAGCTTAAAAGCAGCGGAGCAGCGCTCGTCAAAGCCACGCCCGAGACGAGCGCAGCTGAGGAAACAGCAGCAGCAACAGCAGCAACTGTTGCAACAACAACAACGCCCAGCAAAGCTGCTGCAGCAGCAACTGTTGCAACAACAACAACAACAACGCCCGCGCGACGCTCTTCGCTGTTGAAGGATAATGCGCGTAGGCGCATTTCCAAAGAGGAGACGCCCGTCAAGCGACGCATTGCGGCGCCCAATCTGTCCAGCTCGAGTTCCGGCGACAGCAACAGCAGCAGCGGCAGCGGCAGCAGCAACTCGAGCGCCAGCAACAGCGATTCCAGCAGCAGCGGCAGCCAAAGCGAAACCGACAGCGACAGCGATGCGCCACCAACAACAGCAACAGCAGCAGCAGCAGCAGCAACAACAACAGCAGCAGCAGCAGCTGAAAAGCGCAAATCTGTCGCAGCAATTACCTCAACGCCTGCCTCAAGTGTGTCAAAGCGCTCGCCGCGCAAATCGTCGCTGGACAAACCGACGGCGGCAGCGACGGCAGCAGCGACGCCCGTCCCGCCGCTAGCGAGTCGAACGCGGCAGAATTCGACGACCACAACCACGAAATCGCCAAAGAGCGCAGTCGTGACGCCGCCAAAGATGTCGTCGTCGCAGCGACGCAAATCCTCGCTGGACGATCTGGCCAAACACACATCGGCCGAGCTGGGCAAACGTTCGACGCGCAACTCGAAATCGCGACCGCCTTCGCCGGCGACCGTTACCAGCGTTGCGCCCGCTGCGACGCCCGAGAAAATCAATGCCAGCCATGTGTCCGGATCGAGGCGTAAATCACGCGCCGAGTCGCCCAAGAAGACGCCGCCCAATCTGGAGCATGAGATTGCCCAGCGCAAGGCGGCAACGGGACGCACAACGAGCGCGCTCGACAAGCTGCTGGACAAGAAGCAGCAGCAGCTCAACAATGCAACAGCAGCGATTGCAGCTACGCCCATGTCCATGTCCACGTCCAAGCAGCGAGTGCCAAGTCCGCCCGTGCTGCCAGAGCCGCCAAGTATGTTGGAAGTTGAGCCACAGCAACAACAACAGCACGAACACGAGCAACAACAATTGCAACTTAGTCAGAGCCATGACAATCAGGAGGCCGGCGAGCAGCCAATGGACATTGACGAAGAGCTGACGACGGCGCCAACGCACACGCAGCTGTCGGCGAACGCGAGCAAGCTGGCGGAGCTGTCGGCGGACATTGACGAGCGACCGCCGGCGGCGCCGCTGCCCGCCTCGCCGACGCCGACGCCGTCGAACGACGAGCTGTCCGATGCGGCGGGCAGCGAACGCAGCCAGCGACGACGACGCAGCGGTCGCTGGCGTTCCCGACGACGCAGGCGGCGTACGCGCGACAACAACAACGACGGCGACGACGACAACAATCAGCTGGACGACGACGACGACGAGGAGGAGGAGGAGGAACAGCATACGCATCACACCCAGCATCTGCTCAACGAGATGGAGATGGTGCGTGAACTCGAGGAGGAGCGCAAAAATGAGCTGCTCGCCAATGCCAGCAAATACTCGGCGTCCACATCCTCGCCGGCGGTCACTGTTATACCGCCCGAGCCGCCCGAGATCATAGAACTCGACTCCAATTCCAATTCCGGCGAGCAACAGCAGCAGCAGCAACAGTTGCAGCAACAATTGCAGCAACAACATCAGCAACAACAACAGCAACAGTTGCCTGTAACGACATCTCTGCCGTTGCCGCTGCCGCCGCCGCCACCGCCGCTGGCGACATCATCGTCATCGTGCGCTGGCCTGGAACTGGACGTGGACGCCATACTCGAGATGGAGGACAGCAAGTACGGCAACAATTTCGAGCATGTTGTCAGCGTGTCGAATGTGCTCAATCCGCCCAACTCGGGTCCCATCACCAGCAGCAGCAGCAGCGGCCAACTGCTCGGCGCCAACAACAGCCGCAGCAGCAGCAGCAGCAGCAAGCAAATCTTTGAGGAGGACAGCACGCTGGCCACCCGCAATCTGGTCGAGAAGTTACGCAAGACCAAACGTAAAGCTGTGCTCGATGAGTGCAAGGATACGATGGATCTGCTGCCGCCCACGCCGGCAATACCCTCTGTCTTTCCCTTCCACAATGCTGCAGATCCTGAGGATTTGATACACGCCCAAAAGGAACTGCAGCAGCAGCAGCAACAGCAGCAGCAGCAGCAGCAAAGTTGTCTCTTTGGCAGCTCGGCGCCCAATTCGGTGGCCAGTCAGATGACCATCAAGGATTCACCGCTGACCGCCAACAGCGGCGGCAGCTATGCCAACAGTTTGACCAATACGCCCAATGCCACGCCCACGGCCAGCAACAATCTAAACTACAGCAATGTGGTCAACTATCAGGCGACCCAAACGGCGCTCAGTCTTTACCTAAACAAGGCCTCACCACAACTGCAACAACAACAACAACATCAACAGCAGCAACATCAACATCAACTCAAGCCCAACAGCAATGGCAATCCGACAGCAGCAACACCAACAGCAGCTGCTGCTGCGGCAGCACCAACACCAGATTTTGTTGAGTTGGCCGCCGCCGCTGTAAAGAACAGTCTGAACAGTTACGCAGCTGGCGCTGGCGGCAATTTGCCGGCGCAGGCAGCGAACGCAGGCGTTGCAGCAACGAACACGCAGCAGGCGAACAGCGGCAAGCAGCTGAGCGACTACGACGACAACACGCGAATGCAGTCGCCGTTTGCGCGCATGCAGCGCTGGAACGAGAACGATCTAATTGCGGCCCGACGCAGCAGCTCGCCCAGCTCGGTGTCCGAGTCGAACGAGCAGCCGCCCAGCCAGTTGGCCCAGCAGCTCAGCAAGAGTTTCTTCAACAGCTATGCCGCCGCAGCTGCAGCCGCAGCAGTAGCAGCAGCGCCTACATCAGCAGCAGCCGCAGCAGCAGCAGCAGCAGCTGCAGCAGCACCACCACCCGGCAGCAACAATGCGAACAACAATGGCAGCAATGCCTTTGGCAGCCACACGCCGCTGGTCAACGGCATCGATGCGATGTCCATGTACAGCACAGCGACCCAGCAGCGACAGACGACGCCCACGCAACAGCAACAGCAGCAACGTACTCCCAACAGTCAGTACAACGGCAACATTTATCCGCAGCTGGCGGCGATGATGGGCACGCCTGGAGAGGCTACCGCACAGGCTTTGTACGGCAACAGCTCGCAGCCGAATACGCCGTATGTGAGCACGCCGTATGGCACGCCCAATCTGGCGCTGACCACAACGCCCAATCATCCGCCGTATCAGCTGACCTCGCCCGTGGACGCCAACATGCCGCCCTATCCGCCCAGTTTGCTGCCCACGCTAAATGTCAACCTGGAGCCAGTCAGCGTGCCTGTCAGTGTGCCTGTTAGTGTGCCCGTGCCCGTGCCCGTCAAGGAGAACATCTCGCCCAGCAAACGCACCAGCAGCAGCAGCAGTGGCAGCAGCAGCTCCAAGCAAAAGCAACAACAGCAGCAGCAGCAACAGCAACAACAGCAACACAAATCGCCGCAGCTGCCGCAGGGTAAATCGCCTGGCAAATCGCCGCGACAGCCGCCGACAACGGCGCTGCATCCTCCGCCGACGCCGACAGCGACACCGCCGCCGCCACCCAAATACGATCCGCTGACGCACACGCTCACCGGCAAGCTGCGTCAGCGGGCGCCGCGCGGCAGCGGCGCCAGCGCCAGCACGGGCCGAGGACGTGGGCGTGGTCGTGGACGCGGTCGGGGCGGAGGCGCGGCCAGCGCCATGCTGCCGCTGCCGCCGCCAATGGCCGACTACGGCGGCAACACGCACATCAACAATCTCGTGGGCACGCCCTTCGAGTTCAACAACTACGACGACGAGCTGAGCGGTCCCGGCGTCGAGAATCTGCAGTCGTTGCGCGATCGTCGCCGCAGCTTTGAGCTGCGTGCGCCAAGTGCAGCAGCAGCAGCAGCAGCAGCGGCAGCAGCAGCAGCAGCAGCGGCAGCAAATAGCAGCAGCAGCAGCACCAGCTATGCCAGCTGCAAGCTGCGCGGCCAGAACAAGTCGGCGGCGGCGAATCCGCTGCTGCAGCCCGTGCTGCCCGGTCCCGTCGATATGCGGACGTACAATCTCGGGTTCGAGGCGCCGCACAGCACCGCCTCACAGGAGGCGTATCAGAACAATCTGTTGGGCGCCTTTGATTCGGGCACCGCCGACCAGACGCTCAGCGAGTTTGATGAGGAGGACGAGCGACAGTTTCAGTCGGCGCTGCGTGCGACGGGCACAACGACCGCCAGCAGCAGCAGCCACAGCAACAATAATAACAGCAACAATGCCTCGCCCCATAAGCATCCAACAACAACAACAACAGCATCAGCATCAGCAACAATAACCGCAGCAGCAGCAGCAGCAGCAACTGTTGCTGCCGCTTCGAGCAGCATTCTCAACAGCGCTCTACACTCGTCGGAGGCGAATCAGTCGGCGCCGAGCGCAGCGACAACAGTTGTCGCCGAGCTGGAGGTGCCCGTGCTGGAGGCCTCGCTAGAGGCCACCTCCGAGGAGGTGTCGATTGACTCGGACACCACAACGCTGACGACGAAGGCGTCGCTCTCGGATGCACGCAATCAGCTCAAGCTGAAGATCAAGGGACCGCTGGCCTATCCGGATCTGCACTACAGCAGCGTGACGAACAGCAGCTGCCTGTCGGGCGCCGGCAGTCTGGTCCAGGCGAGCGTCGCCCAGACGACGGTCAGCGCCCAGCTGAACGCCGGTGTCGCCAGCACGTCGGCGGTCAGCGGCAACTCGCGGCGTATGCGCAAAAAGGAGCTGCTCAGCTTGTATGTGGTGCAGAAGGATAATCTGAACGATGACAGCTCGTGTGGCCTGCCCGCCGCCTTGGACAGTCTGCCGCTGGACAATCTGCGCAAGTCGGACGTCAGCGAGTTCGACGAGGAACAACATCATCACCACCACCAGCAACAGCAGCAGCAGCAGCAGCAACAGCAACTGTTGCTGGCAGCAGCTGGCGGCGGCGGCAATGGTGGCGGCAGCTCGAAGCGTTTCAAGAAGAACGCCAGCAGCAGAGAGCTGCGAGCGCTGGACGCGAACGCGTGTCTCGACGATCAGTTGTTGCCGATGGGCTCCGCAGCTGCTGCTGCTGCTGCTGGCAGCGCCGGCGGTGGCAGCGGCGGCGGCGGCGGCAGCAACAACGACGGACGGCGACGCAGCGCGTGCAGCTCGGGCAGTGCGGACAATGGGAAGACGGGCGCTGCGAGCAGCGCGGGCAAGCGACGCGGACGCAGCAAGACCATGGAGAGCAGCGAGGATGATCATCAGCCGCCGAAGCTCAAGATCAAAATACGCGGTCTGCCCGCCAGCGATGCCAACGATGCTGCTGGCACGGAAGGCGTAACGGCCAGTTTTGTTAGCGGCATTGGCGGCATTGGCGGCGGCAGCAGCAGCTACAGCTATGAGATGACGCGACGGGCGTGTCCGCCCAAGAAGCGGCTGACCAGCAATTATAGCACGCCCACGCTGGAGGAGATTAAGCGCGACTCGATGAACTATCGGAAGAAGGTGATGCAGGACTTTGATAAGGGCGACAAGGACAGCGGCAAGCGGCAGCAGGCCGCGGGCGACAGCGAGACAACGCTGCTGCTGTCCAAGCCCAAGAAGGACAAGAAGGACAAGCCCAAGAAGGACAAGAAGGAGAAGAAGCGGCTCAAGCAGCAACTGTTGCTCGCCAACAACAACAGCCACAGTCACAGCAGCAGCACCACCACCACCATGACAACCACTCTGATCGAGAACACGATGAGCAGCTCGCCGGGCGACAAGCCCAAGCTGATATTGCGCATCAACAAGCGCAAGGCGGAGACGACCGCAACGACAACAACAACAACAATCAGCGTGGATCAGCCACAGGAACAATATCAACAGCAGCAGCAACAGCAGCAAATGGAGGCGCCGCTGCGTCTCAAGATTGCGCGCATATCCGCGGGCGGTGCTTACGTTATAGGCGCCAAAACGGACAACAAGGAACCAACGCCAGCAGCAGCAGCGGCAGCAGCTTCACCTGCAGCAACAGTTGCAACAATTGCTGCTGCGGCTGAGTTGCCACTGCCGTTGCCGCTGGTCGCCGCATCGCCGCTGACGAACAGCTTTACGCCGCACTCGCAGAACGCGAACGCGTCGCCGGCGCTGCTCGGCAAGGACACGACGAGCACGCCGTCGCCGCCCTGTCTGGTCATCGATTCGAGCAAGAGCGCCGATGTGCATGATTCTACCTCGTTGCCGGAGAGCAGCGGCGGCGGCGGCAGCGGCGGCGGCGGTTGCGGCGGCAGCAGCAGCGGCGGCAACAGCAACGTTGCCGCCAGCGGCGGCAATTTGGTGCGCAGCGTTGTCCTTGGCGCCATTTCGCCGTTGTGCGTCAATGTCGGCAACTATGACAACAGCAACAATTCGTTGCCGTCGGCCAGCGGATCCGGTTCCAGCAATTCCTGTAACAGCAACTCCAACAACAATAACAACAACAACAATAACAACAACAACAACAACAACAACAATAATAATAATAACAACAACAACGGAAACAACAACAACAACGGCAACAGCAGCCGCTCAGGCGGTTTACTTCCAATGAAAAAAGACTGTGAGGTTAGATGATAATCATAAAAGCCAGAGTTTGACCAATATGTATATACATATATATATCTATATCTATATCTATATCTATATCTATATACATATATATATATGCGCATATAAAAAAAAGGACGATCACAAGATCGTTTACTTCCAGCAACAGCAACAAAGTGTCCTAAGCCCAAGCAAACAACCCAAGAACCCAAACAACCTTCTCCTATTCCTAAAACCCTCCTCGTTCCTCATTTTTGTACAGCACTCGCAACAAGTAAAAAAAATACACCCAACCTTGTATAGTTAGTTTGTAAGTCGAAAGCAGCCCCTAAAAACCCAACACGCAATTGTTGTGCACACAAAGATATTAACTATATATGTATATATATACTATATGGAATACTATAAAAGAAAAAAAGCTGCCTCACTGCAGAGCTAACGAAAACTACAAAAACAAAAAAAGCAAGAGAAAAGCAAAAAGCGTAAAAACCAATACTAAATCATTATTGTACATTTTTAATTAAAGCGAATTTTATATATATTCACATATATATATATACATATATATATAGAACTGTAGTCTAGCGTATGTAAAATATTGTATTAAAGTTAAATGATAACAAAAAAAAAACACACACACAATTCGCAATTATGTTTAGCCTAAATATCAGAGAGTAAAAAAGTAAAAAAAAAAAGAAAATGCTCGGTTTATATATATATACATATATATAGTATATAACGCATGCAAATCACGATCGATGCGTTATCCTAGTTAACCCAACTTCCATAAAGAATACTACTCATATATATGAAAAAAACTAAAAAATATTACAAAATATGTATATATATATATATAAATATTATATGTATGTATGTATATATATATATATATATATATATATATATATATATATATATATATGTATTTTAATTATTTATTAATAACTATTTAACAACAATGAGAAATGCATTAAAAAAAAAAGTAAATATAAAACATAGCAAAAAATTTGTTAAAAAAGCGTGCAAGAAAAAGAAAAACAAATAGAAAACGTCAAAAAAGAGAGGAAAGCGAAATGAAAACCACTTAACAGTAGTCATTAATTGTAGTTCTTAGCGAAAATCAAAGTCGGCTGCCCCCAAAGTGTGGGCGTGGCCGCAACTAAGTGCATATATAAATATATACAACAAAAACGAAAAAAACCAACATTAAACTAGATCTAAAAAAAAACCACAACAGCAACAAATTTAAATTGTAAAATGAAATGTTTGTATTTTTTTTTTTTAGCGTGTAAGCGAAAACGTGTCGAACTCCAAAACAGTTACAACACATCAGTTCTCAGTTATTGTGTAATACCCTATAAATTTTTTTTTTTTTTTTAAATAATGATAGCAGCCCGAGCGCTCGTTGTGATTGCGCATTCCAGTTAAAATACGTCAGAAAACAAAAAAATGCCATAAAAAATTTCAATAAATACACTTGCATGTAATTTTTAATTAAAAGTAAACAATTTATTAAAATCTCACATTTTTTATGCCAAAATTTCAATCACAGCAAGCGCAGCTTTCGAAATTTATTGTATATAAAAAGGAAAAATTAACGCAATGAGTATAACACGACAAACTATTAAGCGTAAAAAAAGATTAATAATAATACACATACAAAAAAAAAGCAAAAGTTAAAGAAAACAATATTTATTCCAACATATTCAGAAGAAAATTGTAATTTTTTAGTGGTAAATTTTCTGCAAGATTTACGCATAAATGTAAATAACTGTATGTGTGTGATTGTGTATGTGTGAGAAATGTGCGTGTGTGCGTGCGAGTGTCCGAGAAATGTTTTTATTATTACGTTCTAATCTAATTATTAATTAATTCTGATTATTAATTTTAAATTGTAGTTTTTAGCAAAAATTTAAATAAAAAAAACAAAAAAGCCTTATTTAAAAAACAAAACAACAAACAAACAAGTAAACAACAACCACAACAACAACAATATACACTTAACAGCTCTGCACAACCATTTACTTTTCATCGATTCAGGTTACGAATAAACTATCTAATATAATATATATGTATGATATATATATATATATATGATATACGCTCGAAAAGCCGCCGATATGATTTTTTGATAGATTGGCGTTGGAACCAATCTCGACTAGAAATCATTTGTCAATTAATAAGAAAACACGCAGAAAAAAAGCGTGATAAAAATTCTAATTGGACTTAAAATTGAATAGAGTTTGTTTAATAGAAATAGAAATAGAAATAACTAAACTAACTAATTAAATAAGGACACGATATTTTTGGTGCCGTTTTGTACAAATGATGGAATATTCTCTGAACTTGTTACTATAAATAGACGAGAAATACACAAAAAAAATGTAGAGTATTAAAACAGCTGATCGAATATTATATTCCCATCAAAGTAGTACAGCCAGACCAAGTTTTTTTTTTTTGAATACACAATAATTAATAGACGGACGAGTAGAGATTTAAAGTGAGATGAGAAAGTCGTTTAACGCTAAAGTTAAACCATTGCATAAAGTAAATTATATAAGTCGAACAACCTCTAAGATATATGCCTAAAAACAAAAATAGAAAACTTTTCTTAAGCGACATCATGAATTACACTTTATAAGCGAATAGGCAAACAATAAGTATTACTAATGAAATTATTATATTATTATTATTACAATTATTATTATTATGATTATTATTGATATGATATAGGTGTTGATCAGGTGGCAACAGTTAGTTTTGTAAGTCGTAGGGCTACATAGGGAAATATTTAGTGCTAGTTTTAGTTTAGGCTCTAGACACGTATTTAGTTTAACATTGGGTCGAGTTCAAGGCAGACGTCGGCTTCAAAAATGGTGTTAAGTATATATCCAAAAAAAAAAATATATATATGTATGAATATATATATATATATATACATACACATGAACAATCTAAGCACATGCCTAGTAAATCCAAATATATAAGTATTGTGTAACATACGAAAGAGAAAGCAAGAAAGAAACAAAAACAAAAAAAACAAACACATTTCAACGGTAATGAGAAACAATCTTTTTTTGTGTGTTAAATAATTATGAACTTTGATTTCTACATATGTAAAAAAGATATTGATGTAAAAATGATAAATCAACCAACAAACAAACAACAACCAACTAGTAAAGCTAAGTTGTATTATAAATATGAAAATATAGAAGAAATTATACATAAATTATTAAAAAAAAACAATCTTAAAGTGACTTTTACTTACCCAGAAAATATTGCCTATTTTTAGTACAAGTACAAAACATTTAAATCCGTTTTTTATACATATATATATATATTTTCTTTTGTTTTCTTTATAAGTACATATATATTTGACTTTTTTATATATATATTTATAATTGTTTTACACATCTTAGAATTGGGCTTTTTCAATATTAAGTAATACTAGAAAATTGTTTGCGTGTGGAGCGAGCTTTGTTTTTAAGAAGGTTCTCTTTTTTATTTTTATTTAACTTCTCTTAAACTCAAAACCTTTTTTTATGTAAAGCACTTGCAGTAAACCAGATTTAACATCTTGATTGGTTTTATTTAGCATACATTTTTGTTACTCTGCCCTATACAGTGAACACTCTGTTAATCAACGGCTGCCTTAAGTGAATATCTTCAAAACCCTCTTAATTATTGAAACGTTTCTGTCTTCATTTTTTTAAATATTAAATTCAATTTTTAAATTTGAAAACAATCCAAATAAAATATTAAGTTATAGTTTTTTGTTAATTATTTTTTTATAATGCAAAGGCTTTCTTTGAATTAAACACAATCGTCTTTCTTTCTTTAAAAAATACATTTTTATAATGAAATCAAATAATCTGCAAAATTTCACTTAAATTTAAAATGGAAGCCAAAAATTGTTGAAACCAAAAAATTTAAATTTTTTGGGTTTTTAACTAAATTCAAGACGTTTGCAAGTTTTATTTACAGTTTCTTGTAGGCAAAAAGAAAGAGATAGAAAACAACTTTGCAATTAAACTTTTTTAATACATTTTTGCAACAAACATTTATTTTAATATATTCTTAATGCATGTTTGTCCGTTTACTCAGCAGAAAAACAATACCAAGCAGGAGTTCACTTTAATGAGCGTTCACTGTATAGGGCCCACATTTAGCTGCTTGAGTTCACATTTAAAGTTTTATCTGGTTTATGCATATCTATCGGAACGGCTATAAGAAGTCGGGTTTTGTTTTTCAATTATTTATATTTAGATAAATATATATTTGTTTGTTTTTTGGGTTTTATAGCGGTTCTCTATAAGTTACACTTAAATTGTCTAATCGCTGTGATTCTGTTTTGTGTTTCTCGTTTTGTGTGCATTTACGAACCGAAATGAATTATTTACATTTTCGAAGAATTTAAGGTTAAACAATAGAATTAGAGTTATCTATATTTAAGATAAGAGTTGTCTATTGTGAGCTTATAAGGAGTTTTTCTTTTGGTGTGTTACTTTTAAATATGATTTGAGTTTTCTTTTTGTTTTTGTGTTGTAGCGAAGACCAAACATTTCTGAAGATTTTATTTATAATCCCACAAAAAAATATAGTACTATATATATGGTATTGTAAGTTTTCTTAAATTTTTTTTTTCACTTTTGTTTTTGGAATTTTCCATTGTACGCTTTCTACTCAATGTAGATGTCCTCGATGGGATAAGCGGTCTCAATAAACTTCTGATAGAAACGCTGAAAGGCGCGACTGTAAAACGAAAGAGACAGAGAGAGAGAGAGAGAGAGAGAGAAAATTCCAATTAGATTTATTTAGATCGGTAGTGTGCCCAGTGTAGTTTGGAGTGCTTACCCAACAGCTTCGGCGACGGGTCGTGTCGACTCGGTGCCCTTGAAGACGTGACAGGCGAAGCGCTGCACAGTCGGATGCTTTGTGATGAAGCCGATGAAGCGATGGTCGCGTGGATGAAAGGCGCAGAAGGACACGTTCTTCAGCGAGTAGAAATAATCGATGCAGGGTTTCTTCTCTTTCTTGTTCTGCAATGGCAAAGTATGGGTAACTTAGTATGTGAATGACTGACAGATACACTGCAAACAGCTTTAGCTTTAAAGATTTCAAGCGTCCTTTTCTCACACGCAAACCTCATTGCTAATAATATTTATGACTAATTGAAATACCTTAACACGGCATACATACATATCTATTTATAAGCCAGAGCGTAAGATTGTAATATTTAAATTGAGTTTCAATTCAATTTGGCAGTCCTTGCGATAGTCTCAGAAAACCATGTTTGTATATCGAAACTTATCGATAGCAATGAAATAGGACACGATAACAAAAGAAAATTTAAAACTGTGTTGCGTAACGAACAGAAGACGCTTTAGTTGAAAAGTTGGCAGCCCTGTTTTTTGTAAATGGACAAACAAATAAGAAAAAAACGGCTAAATTAACTGAATTCTTGCTGAACCCCCATTTTTTTTTGGAATGGATTATGTCTGCCTCTGTTTCTCACATCTATTTAAGCAAAGGTAAATTATTTAAGTCCATTTTGAATGGTTTAAATAAGACTTCAGTTATTTCACTGTCTCAAGACAAAACTTACATTTGGTGCCGAACGATCGACCATTCGTAGTCCCTGATCGGAGACCTCGAGAATGCACGTCTGGCCCGTTGGGGAGTTGCCGTACTCGCCGACAATCTTGCGCACGGCCTGGCAGACGACGCCGGTGCCCTTGTGGGCGAGAGTCTCCACGGAGCCGAGATAGCCCAGCAGGTAGCGTTCCTTCTTGACCAGCTGCACAGTGGGATCGAACTCGTTGTAGTCCAGATCGACGGCGTAGGCCGACGGGAAGATGCCCTGGCGACCGGTGCGCAAGTTGACGCCCTCGCACCACAAATCCTCGGCCTCCTTCTGCACATAGATGGCATCACCGATCTCCAGCTCGATCTCGTCATGATGCCGCGGCACAAACTTGTGCAAGCCGCGATGCGTCGCCTCCAGCATCTCCAGCTGGCCAAAGGGCACGCCGCCAAAGGGCGGCGGAAAGGGAGACTGCGACACCGGCGAGGTGATCTGTGGCGACATGCTCTTGAAGTCGTTGGGCGAATGGGCGGTGCTGTGTCCGCTGTCCACATCGCCCAAGCTCTGCAGCCGCTCCGAGTCCGGGCTGGAGTCCTCGTCCAGCAGATAGCCGCACTTGAGCGTTAGAAACGAACGCTGCTGACTCGAGCGTGGCGTGGCCGCTGCTCCGATGCGGAACTCTTCCGCCAGAGTGCAGCCGCTGGCGCCACCTAAAACATGCAGAATGGAAGCTGCAACGAGGCCATGAGTGGATTAGCTTCAGCTACGTGGACGCTCTAACTACGCATGCAGGTGGTAAGTCTAACAACTAGCAGGTTTGCCTTCTCACTCACATTTCTTGTTCTTGGGTATCTCGGGCAGTTTGCGACGACGTCGCGTCGCCGCCGCCGCTGCGCCGGGCGTCAGCAGATCCGCACTGGCGCCGATGGTGACCGGACCGGCGCACTGAACGGCGCCCGGTGCCAGCCCGTTGACGCCCATGAAGCCGCCGATGGCGTCCTGATGGTTCAACGGATGATGCCGATGCGAGTTGAACGAATCGTTCGTGTCCAGCGAGCCGTCCGAGGAGAGCGTCACCTTCAGCCCGTCGCCCAGTTCGTCGTCCTCCACCTGACGCTGCAGCTTGGCCTCGACGGTGCCGTCCTCCTGGTCGGAGCCATCGCTCTTCGACGAGTGCGAGTCTTCCATATCATCGTTGGGTATTAGACTGAATGCCGTGAAGAATAAAGCAGGGAAAAAAGGATATTGAATGAAAAAGGGCAAGTGTGAATAAATGCAATAAAGTTATATTTTAAGGCCATGAATTTAAGTATTTAGGTGCATGTTTAGGTACATCTTAAGCACATACAGTGGGCACTTTGTTGATGGACAGCTTCAGAATATTTCCCTTAGCTAAGTTTCTATCCATATGCATAAATCTATGTTTATCTATTATATATGTATATATATCGTGTACAGTAGTAGCTTTATTTGATGGCCATACAGTGAAAACTTTGTTAGGATTTGGAGGATATAAGGAGCAGCTAACGCGGGCGAACATATTCCATTGCCAGCCATTGGCATTGTTTAAGGATCATAGCAATTATATTATTTCTTTGGCATGCATAACTTAAATATAAATTTATTCAAAAGTAATTTTAATTATAGTGTTTTTTAAACAAATCCTTTGTAGTAGGATATATTTCAAAAGGCAGCTTAAAAGAGGCCTCACTCAAAACAACAATATATTTATTTGTATAAATGTAAATACATTATTGTTGTTTATATATATATATAAATATATTGTTGTTTTTATCTTATTTAACTAAATTTAACTCAGTTCCAAATAAGACCTTCCAAATGTTATTGTATATATTATTATTGAAGGCTAGTTAGCCTATGAATAAGTACAGTAAAAACAGTAATTTGAATTACAGACAGACAGAAGACTTCATTTGCTGAGCTTAGTTATAATATATAAGGAATTACTGGAATCTTTTCAGGCTCAGCTGTTGTTGCCCAAAGGTCGCCCCCTCCAGTGGGCAGAGCAGAGCTGTCTGCAGCCCAAAGTGGAGCACGTGGGCAAATTAAAAAAAAAAACACAATCATCGATTGATTTTTCCAATGTGATCTGTGGTTACTTACGAGTAAAATGCGTGTGTGGTCTGCTTCTTGCCGAAGGTGTTGCCAATGGCAGGTGGCTCGAAAATGGGCCTGCGGAATTCCTCGAACTCGCTGTCGGCCATGACTGCTGATACCCAGGTGGGGCTCTAGAGCCAGCTGCCAGAGGCGCCTTTCACCAACTGTGTGCTCGGTGTGTGCTCGGAGTGTGTTTGGAGTGTGTGTGTGTGTGTGTGTGTTTTGGTGTGCCGTGTGAATATGTTGCACGTTGCCAGTTGCTTTAGGATTTGCCAATTTGCGACATTTCCAAATGCGGCTGAAAAAGCACTTTTTCACTGCACAATTGAATTAATCAATAATTTCCTTTAGGCCAAACGAAAACGTTATTTTCAGTTTGACGTCCACTTCACGGCAAACGCGCCCTCGTTGTGGGGAAATTTTATGGTGTCAGTTTTTTCGAGTCTCAGCTCAGCTGTCAGGAGCATGCTCCATTGCTCTCCAATTCTCCAACTCTCTCTCTCTGTCTCGCTCTATTTCGCTCACTAGCGTGCTTTACTCTCTTCCTGGACTTTTGCGTAACTTGCAACTTGTTTTTGTTTACAACCAAACAAGCTGCAAAGCTTCAATTTCTTTTGTTGTTGTTGGGGGTTGGCAAATTGCGCGCAGGCGCATCCCCTAGCGATATATATTTTAGGGGTTGAACGGCGAATTGCAATGCTGTTGCTGCTGGCCAAAATGCACTCGGGCACGTTTCCAGAGCGGATGGAAGCCATATTCAATTACTGAATTTGAATTTGAATTGTGGCGCGATCAAAAGTACAGGGAATTAACTTTGAAGAGTTATATAATACTTTTTAAAGTTGCTGTAACAACCAGTTAATATCTTTAGTTATTTAATTCAAACAGCAAGCAAACTTATAATTTAAGGGTGGTTTATTTATGTATATACCTTTTATTTATTGTATAATTCTTAACTTCTCTGTGCCTGCACCCACAAATTAAATTCTTACCCAGTTGTTTTCTATATCAAATTTTATTTTTTAGTACGTAGCTCATATATTTAAAAAAAAAACAAAAAATTGCTTACAATAGCCAAACTTGATTTCTATTTTTTTTATATACAAAATTATTGTTCATACAAAAACACATTTTATGCCCAATTGTTTCTATGACAGCTGCATGATAAAGTGTTCTGCTGGTGATCATATTTTGCACATAAAATGAGCGTATAGCTAAATATTTATTTGTGAATTCCTGTCTAGATATTTAAAAAAAACAAAATCTAATTTTTGAACCGACTTCTTCTATGGCAGCTTTATGATATAGAAGTCCAATACAAATCATACTTTACAGATATATTGGCAACTTAGTGACGCTTTTATTTGCCCAATTTGTGATCGATATCTTTAAAAGGAAAAAAGTTTTTCACACAAAAACATTTTTTTAACGGTTGCTTCTATGACATCTATATAATAAAGATATCTGATTTCAATAGAATTTCAGCGATTAATTCCTCTTATAATTCAACACACAATTGCTAAGTTTTGTTAAATTATCCCCAAAACAAAAAGAGTTTTTCATATAAAAACTAATTTTTTGAGCGATTCTTTATATGGCAGCTATATGATTTAGTTGGCCGATCTGACCAACCTTTTTATATGCTCTGCCTGTAGCAAAAATATAGATCTGTGCAAAGTTTTATAATGATAGCTTAAAAAATAAGACATGTTGGCCTTAAAAGATAAATGTAAAAATATTAAACTGGAAGGTCCTTAAAATCCTCATATCAATATAATAAATATAGATACATATAAGATATCAAAAAAAAATTATATAAATACTACAAGATGGATATATGCCTGGTGTACAGATAAATTAACAAAAACAGAACATAAATTAACTATATAAGATATTTTTTTAATGCGATTAATTGTTTCTTTAATAAAGTGTTAAGCATAAAATCCATAAATCTTATGTATTCTTAACAATGCAATTGTGTATTATTTTGTTAGAGGAAAACTCATAAAAACAATTAGGATTTACATATGTATATGTGTATTAGTAGCTCTCGAAAGATTAATTAGTTAAGTTGCTCAAAACTAAAAAATAAAATCAAGTTTAGGTGAAGTGTGAGGAAAAGATAGAAAGTAGAAGGAAATATTATTCCAACATCTTTGGAGAGACCTAATGAAGATTGAATAAAGGGTGAAGGTTAAACAAGCACACACACATACACTTATACAAGACTGTGTGTGTGTGTGTGTGTCTGTGTGTGTTTTTGTGTGTTTGTATTTTTATTCATTTAGTGCTCTGCTAGATTTGGCAGCGCATTAGTTGCCTTAACTTAATTAGACGCAAATCAACAGAAATCAGCGCCATTCATTCATTCATTCATTCGTTTATGGACTCAGTCAGGCTGGCAGCGAGTGTGGGCCCCGTCTTTAAAGTAGCTGGCTTAAAGTAGCTGGCTGGCAACTGGTTGCTATCTATAAATCCATCAACTGTTTGCACCACAACTCGTGGGCAGCAGCAATCACTTTGAATCACTTCTCCAAGGGCAGTTGGGGGTAAGAGCTGGAGGAGTAGTTAAATCAGAGTAGTGCCCATTACGTTTATCACATCAGCTAACAGAAACACACACACACACTCACGTGTGTGTATGTGTGTTGTGTGTGTGGTGTGTTCTACACCCGCATATTTTAATAGCCAAGTAGCTTCAACCAAAGGAGTGGGAGTGGGAGTGGAAGTGGAAGCAGGATTGGGAGTCGGAGCAGAAACAGTTGCTGCTTCTGTTGTTTGCTTTTCTCTAAGCGCAAACAATGGCAGCCCCAACAGAGAACCGCAAAAGAAATTGCCATTTATCTACTATTGACTCTGCCGCTTGGGGCCCAACTTTCCGCACATTGTCAAGGCACAACGTTGACGTCGCTGTCGACGTCGGCTTCGTATTCAAGGCAGTAGAGCATCAAGTGGTTACCTCGTGCCACAAGCCGCATGCCGCATGCCGCATGCCGCATACCGTAAACTCGCCTGTTGCCCAGTGAAAGTGCAAATCGATTGCGGCTACCAAAAAGAGTATAAAAATAAGCTTTAAAAATATTTCTAAAGTCGTTTATTGGAAAAAAATTGGACTTGTAAAGCTTCTGAAACCAAAATAAGACTTCAAACTCCAACAACTTTGCCAAATTTATATCGATTTTCCTGATTGATCGAAGTTTTTCCTTTTTTCTTTATCTACATTTAAAAACAATTGTTTTTTAAATTTGTGTAAATTGTGAATTTTTGAAAAAAATAATTTTTTATATTTTTGGAATCTTCCGACTTTATTTTCAATCGATTGCGGCTACCAAAATTAGTATAAAAATATAGTTAAAAAATATTTGACATATTAACTGCCCAAATCCATATAAAGGACTCCTCCTGAATTTTATGGTTTGATCAAAGTTTGTTCTACGTCTTGTTTCTACATCTGAATGTTCTTCATTTTCTTTTGACTTTTAATTAATTTTCAAAAAGAAAATATTTTTCAAATTCAGAATTTAATATTTTTTTTGATATTACATATATTATATTATATGATATTATTGTTGAACTCAAACAAATCTTAAATTTAAATTAAACAACATATATATATTAACGCTATTTTTCATATTTCTAAAATATAAAATCAATTTTTTTTTAAATATTTTTCTTACAGATTTTTGACTGATTTTTGAATGTTTATAAATTTGCCTCGTCATAGCCGCGTTTGAATACCCTTACGGTATTTCATGCCCGCATAAATTAAGCAAACGCATTTGAAAGTCAAGCGCTGACAGCACAAAAAAAATAAAAAATAAAAAAGGAAGACAACAACAAAAAAAAGCAACTCAGAAATAAAATAAAAGTTCAGCTCGAACGCAACGCGTTAAACGTTGTTGCTGCTGATTAGAAAGTGAAATGACGTCATGCGTTGAAGCTAGCCTGATTTCAGCATGATTTGGCCAATCAAAACGAGCTACACCCCCCACACACACAGACACACTCCCAGATAGACACACAGACAAAGAGGTGGAGCCTGTGGAATAGGCAAAAAGTCACTTGTAGCTTTTATATCCTTGAACAAATTTATCTCGCTACGCACACTTAATAAATACAATTGAATATGTATGTATTGCTAATGGGTGTGCGTGCTGGTGTGCGTGTGTGTGTGTGTGCTGCCTTTGCGGCTGCCTATAAAAGGCGCTGACTCTGTGCCAGGATCTTGCAGTTGCCGTTGCGTTTGCATTGCGCATACGACGCGTGTGCTTCAGTTAGTAAAAACAAGTTAATCAAACTGAAATCAAGTTACTGTAAGTGCAAACAAGTGAATAATAGTAACTATTTGTGAACCTTTGTACATTCTATATAGTAAAAACCTTTGTTTTAAAGTTAAAAACAAACAAAATAGAAATTACTTTGTTTTTTTTTTTATTGTGAAATCTAACAAAGTTTATTTTTTTTTATTATTTTTTGCTATCTGACCTATGCAGAATAATTAACAGATTCCTTAAAAAATTTAAATTGACCAAAGTACGTATATTTACATATTTACATGTGTTTAACTAAAACTCCTTTTGAAGAAAACTTACATAAGAAAAAATTTTCTTTGAGTTGTTGAAATTAAAAAAAAAACTTTTATATAATTTACCAAAACTATATCTATTTTTTTATCTGTATATTTAATTGTTGTTGCACAAGAAATTTAAATTTTTTACCGATAGTTTCTATGGCAGCTATGTGATGGAATTTTAAAGATACATTAGAAATATAGGTAAACTTTTTATTGCTTAATATAGTCAGGATAGTTTTGCAGACATAAATGTTTTTTATACAAAAATGCATTTTTTGACTGATTGTTCCGATGTTGTAGTAATCTGATATTAATAATATTATGTTAATATGTTAGCAGCGTTATAAGATATTTTCTTGCCATATTAAGCAGAAGAAACCTGACAAAGAAAAATGTTTTTCATACAAAAACTAATTTTTTTAAACGTTCGTTTGTTCTAAAAATGTTGACACGTATTTTGGAAAAACCGTTAAACTTTTATTTCTTAAGTTTTGTTTTGAACATTTTAAGAAACAAAAAACTTTTTACTTCAAAAACTATGTTAATCAACTATCGATCCTATCTGGTGGAAAAAAATATTAGAAAGGATTGTTCTCTTTTCTTTTAAGTTTTTATATGTTGTTCAGAATGTTATAACAAATTGCATTATTTAATTTTTCCATTACATGAACAAAACAATCTATCATAGTTGACAAAAAGAGAGATTTTATTTTAATTCACTTTATAAAAATATTTGATATAAGTTCAAATTTAATTTTTCGGCCTGGAAATAAAAATTAAATCAGAAATGACAAATTCCAACCAATTTGATTAATTTCAAAAAATTGACGATGAAATATTGTTAATTTTAATATTTGGATTGTTATAAAAAAAAAAATAAACTCCACTAGATTTGAGCAAATTAAAGGATTAATTGAGTACGACTCTTCCTGAACTCTTTTCCACAAAAGTTGTTTATTTATTAGTTTAAAAAACACTTAGTCTCTTTTTTAACATATAACTACATATAATTTAATTTAAAATTAATATGCTGCAAGAAAAATAAAACTTTCGATTTTA
The DNA here is from genome assembly GCA_004143845.1 of Drosophila lacertosa. Taxonomy (NCBI): domain Eukaryota; kingdom Metazoa; phylum Arthropoda; class Insecta; order Diptera; family Drosophilidae; genus Drosophila; species Drosophila lacertosa. Next base: position 152,148 of record SCDZ01000312.1, read on the forward strand.
AAGTTTGGTTCAGATATCCTGAGACACATTTAAATTTATGGTTATATAATATGATATATTAGTCCGATCCAGCTGACAGCGTTAAATATATTTCCTGCAGCAAAGAAAAAATAATTTGTTTTTTATAAGTAATTATAAAATAAATATATAAATAAATAAATATAAAATAAATATAAATACATAAATATAAAATATAAATAATAATTATAAATAAATAATTAAGAATTTTCCAGCTAAACTTAATTAAAGCACAACATTTTTGATTTAATTCTCAGAGTGCAAATTGAGTACTTGGATTAACTTCTATATAAGGATATATATATATAGGGCATATAGACGCATAGACACGATGAGCGCATCGGGAAAGAGTCTGCTGGGTCTGTGGCTCTACCGGAGCGGCGAGCAGGAGTGGGCCGTCAAGCAGGGGAGTCCGCTGCACACGCTCAAAAAGGATGTCGGCGCCGCGTCCTCATCCTCATCGTCGTTGTCCTCATCGTCGTCGGCCGCAACGCACGCAAGTCTCTCGCGACATGCTTCGGCGCCTGGCGACAATTTTCTATTGTTTTCCTCCCCCTCTGCCTCCTCCTGCACACCCTCGTCGAACAAGCAGGAACGCAAGGCCGCTGGCGAGGCAGTGCGTCCTTTGGCGCCCGGCGAACGCATCTCGATACTGTTCACGCTGAAGAACCAGGTGGGCAATCTGGCCCGGGCCCTGCAGGTCTTCCAGGAGCTGGGCATCAATGTGCTGCATCTGGAGCTGTCGCCGCTGGAGACGAGCAGCAACCAGGCCGACGTCCTGGTCGACGTTGAGTGCGATCCGCGGCGCTTGGATCAGGTGGTCAAGATGCTCAATCGCGAGGTCGCCTCGGTCAACTACACGTCCGTCAATGCGCACACTCTGGCACGGGCGCCCTCCCTCTCCGCCTGCTCCAGCTTTGGTGAGTTTTCCCTAAATAAATCTCATACTCATCTAATCAACGTACTCATCTTTTACTTGCTTAGACTTTGGCGACATGGTTTGGTTTCCGCGCAAGATCTCGGATCTGGACCAGGCACAGAATGTGCTCATGTATGGCTCCGATCTGGACGCCGATCATCCTGGCTTCAAGGATCCTATTTATCGCAAGCGTCGCGAGCAGTTCTCAGCCATAGCCAACAATTTCAAGCAGTAAGTAAACAAATCCTCAAAGCTAACCAACCCAATCCAATCAACTTCCCACCCCAGTGGCAATCCCATTCCACGCGTGCAATATACGCCGGAGGAGGTGAAAACTTGGTGAGTTCTAAATTGCATTTGTAAACTTTGTCTGTCAATTGTTGCTGCAACTTTTGCTTTGGTGGCAGGGGCACCGTCTTCTTGGAGCTGCATCGTTTGTACCAGCTGCACGCGGTGCCGGAGTACATGGAGAACTGGCCGGAGCTGGTCAAGTTCTGTGGCTACCGCGAGGACAACGTGCCCCAGCTGCAGGACGTCAGCAGCTACCTAAAGCGCAAGACGGGCTTCCAACTGCGCCCCGTCGCCGGCTACTTGTCGCCCCGCGACTTCCTCTCCGGGCTCGCCTTCCGCGTGTTCCACTGCACCCAGTACATCAGGCACTCCTCGGATCCATTCTACACACCCGAGCCGTGAGTGAAAACTTCTTGTTGCTAATGGTTGCATGGGGTATATTGGTTTTGTGCACAAGCAATTTTAACCTTACTTAAGTTAAAGCTTATGTTGCCCAGGACTTAAACTTAAACTTGATCGCCGCAATCCCGAAAACTACAAAAGCTGGAGACTTTAACTTTTTGTTTATATATTCTCAATACAATACGCATTCAGGCATAAAATGATATTCCGATAACTTGGCCCATTTTATAAATATCGATAAATATCAATACAAAGATATGTTTTCTGGGCATATCTCAGAAAACTAGCTAAACTTTTTGGCTTTATATTTCCTTTTCAATTTTTATAATTATATTTTGATATCTTGCCTATTTTTTTATAATCGATAAATATCGATTTGATTGTATCGTTCATTGGGAGACTCGGAGACTATGAGAGCTCTTCGACTATAGAATCTCGATTTCAATTATGCGTACACGTAAATTATTATTTTCATTTCAATCTTTAATAAATATCGATAAATATAGATACTAAAAAATGGTTTTTAAGGTATCTCAGTTCAGTGTAGTCTTGTAGGTAACACGCAAAATATTGTATATCAAATTATTTATTATCATCCCCCATTAATCTCCAAACTCTTAAACAAGCAACTGATCTTTGGTTTATAAATAGATATAATTTTTTTTTTATAATTTAGGAACCTAATTTTCATAGTCACTAAATGTAGGGTATCTGCTAGTCGTATACATCATTCTAACTCGTTTAACTTGCAGTGATTGCTGTCATGAACTTTTGGGCCACATGCCGTTGTTGGCCAACTCGAGCTTTGCCCAGTTCTCGCAGGAGATTGGCTTGGCCTCGCTGGGCGCCTGCGATGCGGACATCGAGAAGTTGGCAACGGTAAGTTGAAATATTCTGAATCCTTAAAGTTTTCCCTAGCGTAAACTTTCTCTTTTTTTTTCTGTAGCTTTACTTTTTCACTGTGGAGTTTGGGCTGTGCAAGCAGGCGGACAGCAGCTTCAAGGTTTATGGAGCGGGTCTGCTTAGCTCTGTGGCTGAGCTTCAGCATGCGATTACGGCCGAGACTAAGATCAAGAAGTTTGATCCCGAGCTGACCTGCAAGGAGGAGTGCATCATCACATCCTATCAGAATGCCTACTACTATACGGATTCGTTCGAGGAGGCCAAGGAGCAAATGCGGTAGGCAGCCAATTAATCCTTAAATGGGGCAACGTTTAATATAATTATCCATTTTCTCTGACCAGCGCCTTTGCTGAGAGCATTCAGCGTCCTTTTGGAGTGCGCTACAATCCTTACACGAGCAGCGTGGAAGTCTTGTCCAATGCCCAGAAGATCACCGCCGTGGTCAGCGAGCTGAAGGGCGACCTGAGCATCGTTTGCTCCGCGCTGCGCAAGATCTCCGCCACGGACGAGAATCTCGATGTGGACAGCATTGCGAACATGCTCCACAATAGCCTCAATGTCCGTGCCGCCGGCGCTGGCGGAGGCAACAGTCCGGACAACTCGGAAACCTTCATTGCGGAGGGTGATTAGATGGATTTGGATTTGGCGAGGATTGACGATCGTTGTTAAGCTGGGACCATATGCTATATAAAAGTTGTTTAAAATACATATATACATACACTATATAGAAAACTCGATGTCTACACGTTGGCAAACTCTACATTTATTTGAACTTATGCCCAACTACGCGTTTTAGCTCTAAAACTTAAATAACTAAATAAATTCCACTTCTTGATGTGTCTTAGTGAACTTGCAAATGAAGTAATGTACATTTAATTCGGCACACCGAAGTCTAGAATCAAGTATATACTATCTATTATAGATAAGGCTTGCAGCTTTCAAGTTTACTCAATATATGTTGATAAACAAAAAAGTTGTTCAAGCTAGAGCTAAATTTTTGATCAATTGCTACTATGGCAGCTAAATGATATAGTGGTCCAATGGTAATAAGTTTTTGTTTAATTCTTAAAATAATTAGATATTTTAGTTCTTATGAGTTTGGTGTAAATATCTTAAAATAGGTTTTTCAAACAAGAACTACATTTTTGACCAATCGCTACTACGGCAGCTATATGATATAGTGGTCCAATGGTAATAAGTTTTTGGCAATTGATTGGCAGCTTAAAGTCTAAAGTCTACGACCAGCTAAGATTGTTTATACATCTCTATTCAAAAAAAAAAAATGTTTCATACATGAACTAAATTTTTAACCGACTGTTGCTATGGCAGCCATAAGACATAGTGATCTGATATTGCTGGGACTTAGCTCAAGTATTAGGAGTATAGCAAAACTGGTTCTGGCCAAGTTTCAAGTGTATATTTGTTAAAACACAAAAGTTTTTCATACAAGAACTAAATATTTAACCGATCGGCTCTATGGAAGCTATAATATATAGAGAGCCAATGCGATTGATTTTCAAAAAAAAAAGTATCTGTAGCAAGAAGAAGTAATCCTACCAAGTTTCGTTAATATAGCTGCCCAAAGCGCCCAGAGTTCACATAGATGTAAACAAGCTTACGCTGAACTAAATGTTCTAAACTGATCATACTAACTACAATAGGTGTATATACTTGATGTATTCGACTGTTGAATACCCTTTTTGCAAGGGCAACTGAATGATTGTTAGCCAAAGGCACTTTTGCCGTTCCCACGACTATTTGTAGATCATATCACAGTCGCTGCTCAGAAAGAACTTCCTGCTGATGTACCCGGACGTGGACTCCAGCAGCCAGTTGGGTATGGTCCACACGGTGAAGCTGAGCGCCAGCTTGCGCCACTGCCCCAGAATGAGCGGCACATCGTAGAACAGCCAGCTGAGGCGACTGCGTGCCACACGGCTGCTCACCTCGCTGGTCACCTTGCTGGTTACCCCGCGCACCACGCCGCCCGCCAGCTCCGTGACGCTCACCTTGCGTCGTCGCTTGACGGCGGGCGAGCTGCGCTGCTTGCCCGGCTGGCCGCTACCCTCGCGGGGCTGCTCCAGCAGCTCCTTCATTTCGACGCGCGGCGCGATCTGGATGCGATCGACGGTGTCGCAAATCTCCTCGTTGCTGATCAGAATCCCAGCCACGATATACATCAGCTTGAAGACTCTGCAAGGATTGCAAGTGGGCATTATTAATTATTATTAATGGGGGGTAAATATATGCATACTATATGGCAGGCATATATATTATTATCATTTGATTATCTCGGCACATGCTTTGGTTTATTTTTTGTCTGCTCACCTCACCGTATGGGAAATCATCGCAGCGTTGAAAAGTTCAAAAGTTGAATTTGTGAGTGTGTGTTTTTTTTTATTTTTTTTTAATGAATATTTTATTTTTGCATGCACTAAGCTTTGACTGTTATCAGTCAGGCGAATTGTGTGTGATTATATATAATTTATATACTATTTAAATTTATATATAGTATGTGTTCTTTCTTATTTATAATTTCAGTTATTATGTTCACTTTTCAAATGTAACTGACTTTAATTGGGTTTGCTTGGTTTCTTTTATTTTAAGTTAAGACCGTTCGATGCTGTTGCCAAAACCCAACTAAATGTTAAAAAGTCGACGGCTCGACGACGCGCGTTTTTAGCTGATAAGACCCGAGTGCGATAAGACAGGGCTCCACTAGAATTCTAATGCTGCTCCTATATACTATATATAAATATATATATGTATATATATTTATGTGTCTGCAGTTAAATTGGCCTCTCTCTCTCTCTTTCTCTTACTCAGTCAGTTTTATTGATAATCTCTTATCGTTCGATTTTATGGGCTTTTTTTCTTGTGTTTATTTGTGACGGCGTCTAAATAACTCGACTTCGCTTGGAAACTACGTAATTTGTGCGCTGTCTCCGGACGCACTTTGGAACCGTGCATGAGTTGTCCCCGTCGTTTCTGGGGAATGATCGGAATCAGTTCTGTGTGTGTGTGTGTGTGTGTACCTTGGAGCGCAGCCGATAGGCGCAGCTAGTGCGGCTGATCAGTCGCGTCTACCTGATATATGTATGTACTAAATACATATTTGGATTATCTACAAATACATGTGTCTACATTTGTTTATTCAAGGGCAAGCACCGAAAATGAGATTAGGTAATTGAAATTAAATTGAAACTATTATTTTGTTTTATTAGACAGATTACCAAAAATGAGCATATTTTTGCCATTAATCAAATTAATTGCACAGGTGTAAATATATTTATTTATTATGCTTAAAATCATGTTTATATAAAATTCCTATTACTTATGTTTAAATTCTAATTCTTGGTCATCTTTATATTTTTATTGCAGTTTTCTCGTCTTAAAGTTTTTATTAATATAGCAAAATTAATTAAAAAAAACATATTTTAAATTCAAATTAAAACTTGGCTAATCTTCACAAATATCATCTTCATGAACCCTACTATCCAAAAGTGGAAAACATGTGCGTCCGAGTTCGGTTTGCTGCATGGCTTAGCAAAGTCAAGCACCCAAGGCACTTAGTGCGGTTAACCACCAAATAACCCTGTGGATTGTCTATTGGCGCCATCTATGTGTAATTGTTAAACTAAGGCAATTTGGCTCGAAATTTAAACAAATATTTGAAAAATATTCCAAAAACGAAATACGTAAAACTTTATTATGACAGCAAAATAAATAATAATATATTAAATATAATGTGTAAAAGGGACAGTATTTACTTCGTAACGTGTATTTATTCCTATTGTTAATAACTGTCTGTTTGTTTTAAAGCTGTCATAAAACTTAATATATATCTGTATTTTTATTCCAGATAGTACATCTAATGGACAAAGTAGCATCGGTTATAGTAGATAAAATAAAGCTTACGTGGGATAATTAATGAAAAAGCGAGTTTTTACATAAACATCTTTTATGTTTTCCAGTTTTTTTTAAACGAAATTTGGCAATTGAAAATATTAAGATGTTGCTAATATTCGTATAATCATTTGTTAAAATAATTTGTTAATGAATTATTAATATTATTTCCAATATATTCCAATCCAACCTGAAACATGACAACTTTGGTATAATGTAAAAAAGTTTCATAATTAAAATCAAATTACTTTTTAATACAAGAAAATAAAAATCTACTTATATTTCTTTACATTTAACTTGATTAGATCGTGGCATATACAAGGGATGTTATTTATTTAACTTAACATAAATAGCTGGTAGAATTTTTAAATACCATATTGGATGAGCAAATTTCCAATATATATTAAATATAATAGTTTTAACTTAAAGCTAAATCAAAAAAGCAAATTGTTCAAATTCTTATCGGTTATTAAATGAAAATTAACATATAGTATATGATTAAATATGTATATGTTTAATTCAATTTAATTATGCAAAGAGCTGTAAATCTTTCAAATTACTGATATAGGAGGTTTAGAGAAATAGAAAGAATTAAATTAATTATCTGATATGTTGCAGGGCAAACTTTTTGAGGCTTCCAGCTGCTCAAAGGCAAATAAGTTAAATGGAGGGACAAACTTAAGAGACTTTCCTCAAAAAGTATTTCCCAAGCAAACAAATCAACTTGCTCAGGTGAGTTCTAAGCTATTTTCTGTCTGCCCTTAAGTCTTTAAGTTCCCCCAATTATCATCTTTGAATACTTGAATTAGCATTCATATTAGTTTACGAACTGTGATTAAATATTGCAATAATCACTTTCTAATCAGCAGCAGGAAAAGATTAAGTGTTGAGATTCGCACGGTGGCAAAAGTAAACCAATTAAAGTGTTTATTTAAAGCCAATCAGTTTTGTGGCTGGCAAAGAGCATTTAATTTGTTAACTTGATAGCCATGCAACATAATTGACTCAAGCTGCCACAAACACAGACACAGACACAAGCACAAGCACAGACTGGACACATTTGTAAGTTGCCTAAAATTCTTAAGCCAAAATCAAACACACACTCAACACACACACACACGGACGCACGCACGCACATACTCTCATGGCCTTGGTCTTTTCACACATAAATTATGTAGCCGCCCTGTTGGCCGGAATTGAAGGCCGGACAGTGCGGACAGCTCGGACGTTGTAAAACAAGATTATTTACAAATGCACAAGCCACAGAATCTTAAACACAAAGAGGGGCGGGGACGGGGACGGGGCGGGGGGCGGTGGCAAAGACAGCAAGAAAAACAATTTTCACACAATTTTCGAGTGGAATAAATGCGAACAAAGCCAGCAACAACAACAACAAGAACAAGAACAGACAAGTCTGAGTCTGCTAAAAGGTATTCCCCAAGAATGTCTACGGCAAATGCCAGACAGAAAACACAATTCACACACACACACACACATGGAGAGAGTGTGGCTGCCACACACACACACACACACACACACACACAGAGAATAGACTTGCCATAGTACAAAATGTTGGCTGAGTGAGAATGGAGACGTTGTTGCATGTGGCATCGTCTTGGAGCAGGAAAGCAAATGGCAGACGACCTTGACACACACACACACACACACACACAGAGAGAGAGTTGTGGCAGCAGCTCATTCAAGTGGCGCCCCAAAGTGTCCAGTTTGCAGTGCTTTGAAAAATTATTCCAACTGCCAGAGAAGTCACACAGTCAGAGTCAGAGTCAGAGTCATGCCACAAAACGTTGCAAGTGTGTTCGTTTGTGTGCTGCCACTTGCCACTGGGCAGTGGCCATTGCTGCTGCTGCTGCTGCTGCTTCTTCTTCTACTTGCTGGTTAATTGGCTGTGTGTTGGCTTACAAATTGTTGTCTGAGCCAGCCGGACCAAGTCCTTGCTGGCATCCTTCTGCGTTTGTGTCTCTGTGTGTGTGTGTGTGTGTGTGTGTGTGTGTGCATTCAGATTTGTGCTCTGTGTGTGGCGTCTTGCCACTTGCCACTTGCCACTTGCCACTTGCTGCATGTTTATTGCAGCATGCATTAAGAAGGGGCAACCAAATGCATGCCGCATGCTAAGCCCCAGCCCTTAACAACTGTGTGTGTGTGTTGTGTGTGTGTGCGGGTGTGTGTGTGTGGCGTTTATTGCTTAAAGATTTGTCAAGTGCTTCACGCCCCAAAGGGCAACTTGGCACGCGCCGCTTCAGATGCCGCCTGCTGCTTGCCACATGTTGCACAAATTTAACTATTTGTTGAATGCTTAAAGAAAAGGCGAGTGCTTTAACTTGTTGAGGGAAAACTTGCGGAAAATTGGGCAAAATATGGTAAACAATCAGGGAAAAGCTGTTCAAGGAATACAGAAAAAATGTGTATTAAGCATTTAAAGGCTTGGCTGTGGGGTTTAAGTGACTAGGAAATACCCAGCATAAAGTGTTGTTAAAAGATTTATTTAAATAGTTTTCGCTGTGGAGGAAATCATAAAAATCTTGATTTATTATTTAAGGCGTATATAAAATAACGTATAAATTCTTTACAAGGTCCTTCTACACTCAGAGAAATGCTGAGAATGTGTTGCTTAAGTTAAGTAATAGCTTAGTTTAATTTAGCTCAAATAACCAGGGAAATATGTATTCTAATAAACCCACAAAGAAATAATTTTATAAATTAATAAATTATTAATTATTTTTAAAGTATGAATTAAAAATAATAATAATAATTTTTACTTTATTCTTATAAATATAAATTGAATTTATCTATCCTTAATTCAGACCATTTACACTTAGAAAAATGTTTAATATGTTGTGTCTTAATAAATTAGAAGCTTTGTTTAAATAAGCTCAAATTGGATAATTTTACGCAGAGAAATAAATTATAAATTATTATATTATTGATTAAATATTTTGTTTTGTCTTAATAAATTAAAAGCTTTGTTTAAATTATCTCAAATAACCAGAAAATCGAATTCTTATAAACTCTTGTATATTCAAATTCATAGATTCAAATTGTTCTTAAATATGTTGTGTCTAAATCAATTTAAAACTTTGCTTAAAATAGCTCAAATTGTTTTAACAACAGAAATAAATACTTAAAAGCTCTAATAAATTTCTATAAATTCTATTATTAATATATTCATATTCAGCTAACAAATATTTTAATAGCCATCATTCAAACCATTTTCCCAATTAATCAGCTTAATCTAAACTTAAATAAAACCTTTACATTTAATTTAAAAATTGCTTTTATTTATATATATACCTTCTTTTTAAATTTGGAGGCCCCAAACCTTGATTTGTGTACAGAGTATATATGAAAACAAATATGCCCCTTTGCTTAAGCTGCTTGCAGAGAGTAGAGAAAAATTGGTAAATTGGTAAATTGAAAACGCGAAATAATGGAAAAATGCATAAAAAGCGTTTGGGCCAAAGAGAAAGTTTGAGTATTTTCCAAGCTTAGGCTAAAGCCAAAGGGGGCAAGGGGCAGAGGCAGGGGGCAGGGGGCAGCTATTGGAGTTAGTTGCAAGGTGTTGCGCCTGAACATGATATATGATAGAGCAGCAATAGACCAAGGAGAACGAAAAGAGGGAGGAGGAAAAGGAGGAGAAGGAGTAGAAGATGGAGAAGAAGGAGTAGAAGAGCAGCGCAGACACAGCAGGAAATAATGCCAGCAACCACTGAGCATGTGGCAAGTGGCAAGTGGCATGTGGCATGTGGTGGCATGTGGAATGCGGCATGCGGCCAGTGCAAATATTGAAACGGGTGAGCCACCAAAAACAGCCAAAAATATGTACGTGTAGGGACAAAGAAATCTAAACAACAACAGCGCCGACAGCGACGTCGGCAGCGACGCTGGCAGAGACGATGTCCGCTAACAACAATAAATGATGATGGCCAAGAAGAAGCAGAGACGCAGCTGCGACGTCGCTGCCACAGTCGCTGGTCACCATGCCACCAATGTGGCTGCCACATGCCACAAAATGCGTCGCGAGGTGTTGCCAAACTGAAGGACACAAGGACCACGTGTCCAGACTCGTGGACAGGGCCAAATGGGCCGCAATCGCAGGCTGCAGTCAAGTGCGGAGCATGTTTCCAAGCCAGCCCCAAAACGGGTTTGAGGCTCGGGTGCAGCTTCAGCTTCAGCTCCAGACAGACGACAACGACAACGACAACGACAACGACGACGACGACGACGACGACTGAAGCAGGGAGGGGGAGGGGCTTTTTTTTGGGGGGGACTTGTAGCAACATTTCCGACGTTTCATACAAAAGCGGGCAAAACTGCAGATTGCAAAAAATCAACTAGAAAAGCGTCTGCTCGGCCCGCGCATATTTGTTGCCATCAAAACATATATCTATCTATCCATATATGCTATATATATATATATATATATATATATGTGCTATATAGATTTTGTATGCGCTGTTTACAGGCGCGCAAAAGGGGTGGATTGGTTTCTTAGGCAAATGCATGTCTTGAGTTCTGTCTCTTTCACTTCTCTCTTTCTCACTCTCCTCCTTTATATAAAGGTTTCGTTTGTTTGTTCATTTCTTCTACAAAGGGCGTGGCATGAATTAATAAAAAAGAAATATATTTCTCAAATGTTTTTTCAGGATCTAAGCTATCATATGCATAACAAACAACGACAACTAATATGCCCTAAAGTCACACATTTTTTAAGCCAGTTAAATTCCCTTTCGTTCCTATTTAAATGCCAAACAGAGTATTCTTTAGTCGTTGCTGCATTTTTTTTTCTCTGCTCGCATCTAACATTTCCGGACCCCCTCAACCCCATCCCCTACGTCCTTCTGTTGTTCTTGTATTTCTCTAATTTATTTCATGATTTTATTTGTTGCACGTTTTTCATTTCTCATTTTGCAGGCGCGCATGCAAATGATGTTGAATGCGATAAGTGTTCGAAGGATCTGTCTAGCTGTTTTCAGATTGAACTCGCCACCACGAGCCCCCAAAGTTCCCGGTTTTGCCACAAAAAAAAATATATATAAAACACTTGAAAATTGCAGACATGCGGCGATTCCAAAGCGGGCAAATGGGCCTGGGAAGGAAGTTGGGGCTGCTTTTGATATATGAACTTGTGGAGCGGAGCGCGCATTGTCTGTCGCTTATTATATCCACGGCAAAAGGGTTAAAACAGGTGAACAGAAGGGAAGGGGGTGGTGGTCACACACACACACACTCATGTGTGATTAAAGCTGCAACTTGATTTATTAAGATCTCTTTTATTAGCGACTGTCAATGAGCAAAAAGTTGAATCGCGTTAAAAAGGAAAAGCATTTATAACAGAATATATAAAAATTGTATAAATATATATAATCAAGCTTTATTTAAGCTGCATTAGTTTCAATTTATTTTTTGAATCATAAAAATCTGGAGTTGTATCAAAAATTGCCATTGAAACTTAAGCTTAAATAAAGCCAAGAGAATATTTTTTATGTTCTTGGACTTAGCTTAGTAGCTAAAAACATTTGCAGAGTCAACATTAAAGTGATTTTATCCGTTCATATTATATTCCTACATTGAAAATAAGAAGAAAAAAAATACAATTGGTTTACTTTATATTAACTTATTTATTTATTAAGTAATAATCTAATGCCAACAAATTTGGAGTTTATTTCAAATTTATTCTTTTGAACTTTGTTAAACTTGTGTTGAACTTAAAGACAATTAAAATAAGTTTATGATTTTCTTGATTAAGTCAGAGCTCCAAGTAAAATCTGGCAGCTGTAATTGAATTTAAATTGGAACCTGAATTAGGAATACAAATTTTTTAAAATCTTTGCAGCTCTGATGTTTATAAAATATGCTTTCCTTTTTATTTATTATTGCTTCATTTGTTAGCAACAGGGTAAAGATTTTCAAGTATATCCTTGACCTGTTGGGTAGCTTTTAAAACAACTTAAAATTTTATCTTAAATCTTTAATGTGGATTTGTTCTCAAAGCTTCGCTTTAAATAAATTGTTTAATTAGAAGATAGTTTTTATTTAATTCTTTTTTTGATTTACAATTATTATAATAATGAAATTTTTAGTTAGGAACAGCTTAAGGAAGACAGCTTAAATGGAGTTAAATGACTGTCAAACCTAAAGCAGAGTCACTAAAACTGTAAGGCTAAAAACTTTATATTTATGCTATTTTTAAATAATAATAAAAAATGAAGATCTTAATACTCTTCTTTGGCAACTCTATAAGCATTAGAAATATGCGATTTAAACTTGTTTTTATTTTATTCGCATCCTAATTGCTTTTTTTTAAATATTATTATTTAAAGCAAATAAATCTAGTTATACACATTAAGGGAAAATCTAAAATAATTATTATTTAATATCTATTTGCTTGCATTATATTTAAAAATGTATTATTATTTATTATTTTTATTAGTACTATTTATTATTAATTTGTTGCACGTCTTTTAAAATGTTTCACGCAAAAGATTTTCTACCAATTCTTCAATTGACAAACTTCAGCTTTGATTTTTGGCGTGCGTTTAGATTGATAGACTTAAAGATATATTTTTAATTAAAAATGGAGATGCATTGGCCAAAGATCTCTTCTCTCCCATTCCTCATTCCTCACTCCATCTCCCTCTCCCTCTTTGATTTCATGCATTAAGTATACGCCACGTAGCCTAGCGACATTTGCCCCTCAGCACGCAAAACCCTTCTCCCTCTCTCTCACTCTCTTTCTCACTCTCTCCTTTTTGGTCCCCTTGCAGTCGTGCTAGTTTGGCGGCCTTGTGCATTAACCTAAGCTCCCCTGGAGCTGTCCCAATCCCCCCCCCCCCCCCCCCCCTGTCAGACCCCTTTGGATGTCGTCGATAGCGTCAGCGTTCGCTTCAGTTGTTTGTCTCTTTGGCTGACTATTTTTTTAGCTGCTGCGTTTTTTTGTTGCACATACGTCATGTATGTAATTTTTTGCAATTTTCTAACGAAATTTCGAATTTTGTTGCTTTTTATTTTTATTTTTATTTTGGCCGGGCCAAGGTTTGCCATTTCAGACAGAGCACGTAGGAATATCCTTCTGTGTGTGTGTGTGTGTGTGTTTGTGTGTTTGTGTGTGCGATATAATAATTTCATATGACGTGCAGCGGACCCGTCCAGACTCGTCCTCGTCCCATACTCGTCCTTGTCGTCCTGGTCGTCGTCGTCATCCGTTTCCTTGCTGGGCTGCTTTGATATATAATGTTTTGCATTTTTTAATGCCTCGATTGCCCCGAGAGGCGAGTTGGGCAGAGGAGCTGGTGCCTTGTCCAGTGTCGGACACGTTAGTGTCCTCTACATTTTGGCAGCACATAATCTCATTTAGTTGCCGGCAAAAACGCTTTTTCAAATCAAATTTCCGCTAAAACATTTTCTATTTGCCATTTGTAGCATACAAAAATGCAAATATCCTTTTTCTTTTTTCGCCCGTGTGTTTGACTTTAGCTGCGCATAGAGTATTTCTTTGGAATTACAATGCCCAATAAGGTTATTCAATTTATACTCAAAGCCAGTCTGTGTTACGTCTCTCCACCTGGAACCTGGCGCCTAGAATGAGGCTCCAATAAAGTTGGCAACTTTTGCATAAAAATCATGTTCAAAAAGTTTTTTATTGCAACCTGAAAAATGTCTTTTACCTCATTCCAAACTTATTTGATTATCTAAAGCATTTAAAGCTGAGTTTACGTTGAAGGTAAATCATAGAAAATATATATTTATTTTGTATAATTAAAATCTTGGAATTACATTAAATCTAAGTTGAGCGAAAAGTTTAATTTCATTTGATTTTTAGGCATAAATTATGCTCTAATATTAAGAAAAAATTTGGCTGAGTTTTAAACATTTTTTGCCACAGAATTCTCTGCAATAATATTTAATTTTGTTATATTCCTAATAAATTTTAGATATGCCTTTAATTTCATTATCTTGCCAGGAATTTATTTAAATAGCAACTAGTTTAAATATAACAAAAATCCAAAGCATATTTGAGCTTATTTTCTTTTTCGTATTATAAAGATTTTTCTGGATATTTAAACTAAATAAAATTAATTAAAATAAATTAAGTATTTATTTAGTTAGGAATTAATCTGCTAAGGAATAGTCTATTTAAGCAACAATGAATCTGATGGGCTGATAGAAAACTTAGTTTCTTCTTTCAATTTTTAAAGATTTGTTTTCACTTTACTTGTATTTTTTTATATTTTTTTTATAGTCTTTTCTTTAATTATTTATAAACATTTCTTTGCAAAATCTTTTTTATACCTGTATAAAAGCCTGTATTTTTATTATCTTCTCGCTTTTATAGCTTATAGCTAAATTTAGTGCCTGTTTGTAAATGAATATAATTTATATGTTATTTATTTGTTGGAAAAAATAATTTTTACTAATTCGAGCACAATTCAAGCACAATTATTAATGAAGTCAATTAAGTAAAATTTTATATTCAAAATGTTTTATTTAAGTGCCCAGGATCGTAATCCATGTCATATTAATATATATAATCCTTAAAATAATATTATGATTTTTGTAAGAAATTGAAAAGTCCTTCATATTGAAAATAATAAAGGAAAAATTTATTTATGAGATATGTTTAAAGTAAAAGCTCTTTTAAAAAGCTTTAAAGAACAATAATTATATTTTGATTAATAGAAAAACTCCTTCTTTATTATATAATTCTCCTTCTTTATTATAATTTAATTTCTTTTTGTAATTTTATGTACGCATTTCAATCATAGTTATTGATGAACTCAAAAGTTGTAGATTAGATATTTAAAAAAAATCAAATTTTGAATTTAAAGCTTCTGAATAAGGTACTTAAATTAATATTACGATTTGTTTAAGAAATTGAAAACTCCTTCATATTTAAACTAATCAAAGAAATCTTTATTCATGATTTATAAGATATTTTAAAAAGAGAAGAACAAATATAATACATTATATTATTTATTGTAATTACTTTTTGATTAATAGAAAAATGCATATATATAAATATTCTATATATTAAACAAAATTTCTTTATAATTTCTCGTATTTAATTTATAGTTATATATAATTGCCAGTGTATGAAAGTTGTGTCATAATTTTTGGAACTATTTTAATGCAGATTAGTTTGTTGCCGGCACAAATTTGTGTATGCAGTAATTGTTGATGCGCCGTCGTCTGAAGCCTGATATAATTTAGCATGATTTGCAGTTTGATTGATGCGCCGAAAGGTTTTCACTTATATACAAATTTTTTGTTTTGTTGTTTTGTTTATTTTTTGTTTTTTTTTTTAGTTGACAGCAGGCAGCGCATAAAGTTGACACAAGTCCGAACAGATGAAGAATAATGCACACATACATACATATATCCCTTATCTCACATTTCTTATGCCTTATTCCTATGCATATCCATTATAATTAATGGCCTTCATTTATATGCGATGCCAAATCGAACGGCGACAGCCGAGTGACAACCAAGAGGGACCTAAGGAAATGCAGCCTAGCACCCCACACACACACACACACACACACACACACACACACACACGTACACTTATACACAACCACATTGCACCACATGGCCGCTGGCAGTCGCCGTCGTCGTGGCTCCGCCTTTCAGTCCCAGCCAGTTGGCTGCGTGCTCGGCACGCGTTATATACCAAAAAACTAACGGCAACAAGCGATAAGAGCAATTGCCACGAAGACGAACCACTGAAGCCATTTCCCAACCCCAACCCCAGTTTCACCCACTGTTTGTGTGGCGAGAAAGAGGCGCAAAAATGGCAAATGGCAGCAGGCGCCTAAAAGTAGGCAACGCACACAGCGTCGCCCACTTGTACATAAGTGCAGAGGCGTCGCGAAAGGGGGAAGGGGGGGAGGAGGAGGGGTAGGAGCAGGAACAGCATGAGCAGCAGCAGCTGGAACAGGAACAGGAACAGTAACAGGAGAAGCTGCAACAAGAGAAGCCTGCTCAAGAAGCTGAGTGAGCGAAGAGCGTGTGGGGAAAAAGGGAGAGCAGCTGTCATAGATCAATCAACGTGACAGAGCGAGATAGCAGCTAAGGCGCTTAAAACGCTTTCTTTTTGCACGCATGCTAAGTTATTTTAAAAGAGTGTGTGTGCACACACACACACACACACTCGCACACACACACACTCGTTGTGTGCGCTGCAAACAAGCAAAACGCTCAAGCACTTTACTCAATTTAATTTCCTAATTAACTGCGGCAAACCCCTTTTCGCTTTTCGCCAGCTAGCCGCATTTACAGTTAGAGTTCATTAATGTGCGTTTGTGTCTCCGCTTTGGCACGTGTCCTGCCTTCGTATCCTTGCTGGCCCCCGGGCTAATTAGCCACACACGTTTGTCCTTTAACACAACCGCTGATGATCCTTGTTGGCATTAAATTAACTCAAAACAATTAACAGCTATGAAAAAAAGAACAACAACAACACACACACAAAAAAGTGTCCTCTGCATCCTTTTTTTATTACTTTATTAAAAATACATATAATATATATATCTATATATATATATATATATATATATATATATTTGTCTGTCACTTGTCTGCTTGCTGCTGGAAAAAATAAACCTTTTTTCCTGCTCGTCTAACCGCATAATGAAGTGTCCGCTAAAGGATAACATATGAAAAAGGAGCCAGGCAAAAATAACTTCAGATTGGCGAATTTTAAATGCCCTTTAGGGCAGGCAAAATTGAAGAAAAAAAAATTTAATTAAAATGTTTAAAATTAACATTTGTTAGAAGAGATTTTCTTCAAGTTAAAAACTCAGTTTTTTACTTAAAGGAACATTTTTCTTTCGGGCAGACAAAATTGAACAAGAAATAATTAATTTACTTTATTTATATGTTGTTTATAAACATTTGTTAGAAGATTCAGTTTTTAATTTAATTTAATATTCTTTCGGTCAGACAAAATTGAAGAAGAAATAATTAATATAAATAATATCTATTTACATTTATAAGAAGAAAATTTTTTGGCGTAAAAAATTTACTTTTTAATTTAATATAATTTTTTTTCGGGCAAGCAAAATGGCATAAGAAATAATTTATTTAAATAATATAACTTTTTTGGCTTAAACACTTTAGTTTTCAATTTAAAGGTGCATTTTTAAATGGCCATATCTCTGCCATATATAGTTCGATATCGGAAAGATTTAGCTCTTTAGACTCGTATAGGGATGTAGAATTGATTGGTATTTAATTTGCGATCTTAAAATGTTTGCAAATTTTGTGAATTGTTTTATTCTTAAATTTAGTCAAATTAATAAATTACAATTTTTAAATGTTTATCTCAACAAGTTCTAAAAGCTATGCCTTTTTTAATAAAAGATCTCATTTCCGTGAATTATGCAGGTTTACATATTAAAATATTTTCTTTTCTTTTGGCCACATTTTGTTGGCATAGCTAAGAGAACTTGCTAAAGGGTATTTTGCATAAAAAGCCATTTCACACACGGCCAGCACGCTGACAGCTCTGTTGCTCGGGCTTGTCCTTTTTTTTTTTTTGTTGCAGTCCTTTTGTTTTTGGCCCTTTTTCTGCTGTTTTTTTTTTTTATTGTTGGCTTGTTGGCCGCTAATTTGTTTTACTTTGTTTATATTAAAAACATTGTTTGGCTGTCGGATATCCGGGGACTTGCGGACACCTCAAATGGCGACAAATGGCGATGTGTAAACCGCAAAGGATAACATTTGCAGGACACCAAAACGACGACTGCCTGCCGGAGATGTGCCAAGGAGTGTGCAAGTGTATGTGTGTGTTTGTCTGTGTGTTTGTGTGTGTGTTTGTGAGGCTGTCACATAATGTGAGAGTAGGTAATTATGCGGTCGGGCACATTTTGGTTTTGACTGGCTGCGATGTGTCTGTGGCCAGTTGCCAGTTGCCAGAGTTGCCAGTTGCCAGTTGCCAGAGTTGCCAAGATGCTGGCTTATCACGACGACAACCCCCCTCGGCGGTCAATTCTTGCGGTCCTGCCGTGGAAAACACTAAGGAGCTTAAGAGCTATGCATAAATGCGCACAGATGCCAAAGGCTTTTCACCTGCCAGCCCCAAGGATTAAATGCATCGCATATATACCACATATATATATATATATACCATATATATACATATATATATGTGTGCTGATCTGGGCAATTAGTGTTTCAGTTGCATTTGCAACATTCTGCTTCTGTTGTTGAAGTTGATGGGGATTGCTCCAAGTTATTAATAAGCTCAACTTGGCATGCAAATTTAAGTTAAGATTTAATTTCATTGCATTTATTTTAATTGAAGAACAGCTTAAAAAGTTTAAAAACACAAATTGGAACAAAATAAAATTTATTTATTTGTTAACAAGTTTAATTCAATGCTTAATGCGAATATTAAGAAATAAGTTAAATATAATTAAAATATTAACATTAAGTATTAAGAAATAATATAGTATTTATATATACCAATTTTTCTGATGTTAATCATTTAAACATTTAAGCACACAACTTTATTTGATTTAATATTAATACTTACATATACTTTTGCTCCTTTAATTATAGAATTGTTCAACTTGGCGTTTCCTACAGGGTAACTTCTAGTCAGGCACTTTCAACTAAAGTAGTTTTACTCATTTTAATTTTAATGTATTCAGCTTGGAGAAGAATTTCAAGGTTCTAGTAATTTGAATCAATTGACGTTTTAAATTGAAAATAATATTTTTTTACTATTTTTGTAAATCTTGTGACTGTATTTTTTGTCAAAAATTGTAAAATTTAAATGTTTACATATTTTTAATTAATTGTTTTGATGCCCACGAGTCTAAAACTTTTAGGCGATTATGCGATGGATTTACTTTTGAGAAGCAACAAAAATTACTTTTTTCTAGCATTTGTATACTTTTAAGGGAATAGCTCTATGGATGGGTACTAATCTAAAGAATCAATTGCAAATTATATCTGATTATTTAACGAGGCAAAAAAGAATTTATGTTCTTTTGAACTTCTTTCTTTATGCAGATTTACACAAATAAAAAATAAATAAATAAAATTACTATATCTCCACTAAATAAAGTCACGTAATGAAAAAATATATCTCTTCAGACTCGTTTAAGTTTATTTGTAACTTTTTCATATAAAAATTCGGCCGATTTTTTAAATTTTTCTGATATGTTTTTTCTCAATTTTTGACAAAATTTTGCAATGCAATTTTTCAAAGCCCATCGATAGACCCGATCTGTACGAGTCTAAAAAGGAATAGCATTAAAAGATATGCCTTTATTTGGCTAAGTTATACTTTAACTATTCAACTGTTTAAATAGTTATTTTTTATAATTTTTCGAGACTTTGTTTTAGCTTCTTTTTGGTATTGTAAACTTATTCTGCAGATTGGTTTAAATGGAGTTGTGTTAAACTGAATTAAATTGTTATAAAAGCGCTGCCGACTGAGATTAAATATAATCAGAGCTCGCAACTGTTTTTAAAATCAGTTAGTTATCGTAAAACACTTAACTGTCAGCTGTAATCAAGCTAAACGTTGTTAGCTCCACTTAAATAACCTTTCCGCTGGGTGTATTAACAAAAGCTTGCGCTAATCGCGCAACTTGTCAGACAATGTCCTTGGCAGGAGCAAGCAATCAGGACATGATCCGTGAATAGCGGTTTAGCAAAGCACACACAGGAATGTTCCCAATGCTACTTGTGGCCAGATTTTCCCCTTCCCCTCTCCCCTCCCCCTCCCCCACCCCTCCTTTGTCCTTGCCTTGCTTTGCTGCTGCTGGTTTTCGTTCTTCGCCTTGTGTTGGCCTTTTTGGCACATTCTCGGTTTTCAGTTAAGTGACCGGAAAATTGGGATCCTTTACGGCACATTTAATTCACACATATGAGCGGCACAATTACCCAGGACACGAGCAGACACCAACACACACACACCAACACACACACACACACACATACAGGGAGACTGTTGTAAACGTAGACAAATAACACTTAAGAGCGATATGCCAACAGTGGATTCCACTGGATTCTGCCTGGCCAAAAGGAAGTGTTGTCGCTGCCGGGCGCCCAAAAGGCACGCGCCGCAGAAATCGCGCGTGCCACACACACACACACAAACACATACACACACACACACACACACATACAGGCAAAAGCCACTCAGCTGCAACCTCGACAAGGACAACGATGGCATTTTTTTTTTGCACGCACACACAAAAGCAAGTTAAAAAAGAATATATATATATATATATATAGAAAAAAAAAGATATATATATATATATATATGTATTTAAAAAGGAATTTATTCTAAGGACAGCAGAAACGTGCGGCGAAAAAAAATGTGTTTTTCTATATATATACAAATATGTGTGTATATGTATAATAAACAATGCCTTGGTCCTGGCGGGCCTGGCGTGCTTTCAGGACATGCCCTTTTTTTCTACAGGCGACATAAAAAAAAACTGACAGAAGTAAATCTGAGTGTGTGTGTGAGTGTGTGTGTGTGTGTGTGTGTGTGTGAGTGTGTGTGTGTGTTGTTAAGTTAACTTAATGAATACGCTATTAAATGAAGCTGTCCAATAAATTATTATTTTTATGATTAAAAGAATCATATTCAAAAACTACGGAAAATTAAAAAGAAATTAATAAAAAGCCATATTAATTTAAAAAAAAGGCTGGCTTAGCATGGATTAAAGAGATTCAGTTTTATTAAAGTTAAGAACGTTGTTTAAATGTGTTCAACTATAAACTTGGACTATTTTATTTATTTGAGCAACCAATATATATAGAAAACCTATCTATATATAATTTCGAGGCTATCCCAAGAGCATAGTATACTAATTACAAATTATATTATAAATTTACTATACTAATAAAACAAACATTGTATGTTCTACAAAAACTATGCTTTCGATTCTTTTGGTTCATATGAATACAACAATAGATCAATTTAAAAAGGCCTTTTTCATAAATCAGTCTACAAAATCAATTAATAAATTTAGTATTTTTTAAATAAAATAAATAAATAAAAATAAAAAAAAAATAAAAATACTCATCCAAAATAAATTGTATATATGAGAGGTGTTTCTTATTTATTATTTTATTTTTAATCAGCTCATTTCTGAGAAAGTTGTTGAGGGAAAACATGATGAATATTAAATAATTTAATTTAATATTTAAGCAACTATAGACTTTGTTCATTTATGCATAACTTTTAATTAAAAGAATATTTTAAAATAGTGTAATGTCAATACAAATATTACAAATTTAAATCGTTTTCTGTTTCCTAACTTTTAACTTTGTTTGTCTTTAATACGTAATTTTTTGTATTTAGACACACTCAAAATGACCATATCACGGCCATATCCAGCTCGATCTAAACCTATTTGGACTCGATAAAGTATATAAAACAGGTTTCCATTCAAAATTTTCAATATTAAAATTTTCTGGATTTTTGTAAATGTTGTGATAAATTTTTGGGAAAAATTTTATAAATTAATTTTTTAATGCCAATCGATAGCTCTAATTTACACTTGTCTAAAAAAACATATCTTTTCACGATACGACTATATTTGACAGAAGTGTGTAGGTTTTAGTTTGGTTAAAAATACAACTGAAATAATTCATAGAATGCTATTTTTTCTATTTTTAAAGTTGACTAA
Source organism: Drosophila lacertosa (assembly GCA_004143845.1). Classification (NCBI taxonomy): domain Eukaryota; kingdom Metazoa; phylum Arthropoda; class Insecta; order Diptera; family Drosophilidae; genus Drosophila; species Drosophila lacertosa. The sequence continues at coordinate 174,258 of SCDZ01000312.1, forward strand.
TTTTTAAATAAATTTAAATAATGATCGAAACTACGAAACGACAACGTGTAAAGGTTTGAGTTCAAACAAAGACGTGAAAGTATATTAAATAATAAATAAATAATAATAATAATAAAAATAGTTTAGTTTATATTAATAATTATGTTATCTATATATGTTCAAAAGTAAACTTGTAGAATATATGTAAATTTAAACTATTTATATCCAAGTATAAATAAATCAGCTTAATAAATGAAAATACATAAAAGAAAGGTAAGTAAAAAAAAAACAATATTAATAGAGAAAAAATAAATTAAGTTTTATCTATTAAAATTAAAGATTTTATAAATTTATCTTTTAGGGTTTTTTCAGCGTTGCTTTTGCACCCAAAGAGAACTTTCCACAAAACAGATTTATTTATGTTAGAGCAAATCGCACAATGAGTGGCATGCCACAAAGCCATCCAACAACAACAACAACAACAACAACTAGTGGAAGGGTGTTTAGTGCCAGATAATTGTTGGCCATGTGTGGTGGCATCTTTGCGGCTTTTTGGCCAACACTCGCATTCGCATTCGCATTTGCTCGTGTTAAATGCGATTTTAATGAGCGTTTGTCAGCTGAAGACAATTTGCGGTTTAGGTTTTTTTTTTGGGCACTTGTTGTTGTTGCTGCTTGTTGCATAGTTTTGGGCGTTGTTGCAAGTGGCATGTGGCAAGTGGCAAGTGACGTTGCGTTGCGTTGACTTGCGTATTTTTTTCCTAATGGGAAATCAGGCAGCAAATGTGAGCCCCAAGTCGAAAGCAGCAAGGGGCTGGTGGGGGGGGGGGGGAAATTTTGGGGCAGCTGCTTTGCATAGCAGGCGAACGCATAATCAAACACCAAAAAAGCAATTCGCAGCTCAAGCAGCACCCAGTGGAAGCAGTGCCAGGATGCGCTGGACTCCTTGCCACCTGGCTGACCGCTGCTTCCTTCCTGCATATTGGGCAAACAGCGTTCGAAATTTTGCTTTGGCTCAAACAATTTTTGGGTTTGTTGCTTTGGCCAAATTTTGTTTGTTGTCTGTCGGCCAACGGAACAGGACCCAGCTCCTGCGTCTGTTCCTGTGCCTCTGCTCGTGCCTGTGCCTGAATCCTAGGCTGAATCCTTTACCTGTGCCTCTGCTTGGACCCCTGCTTGGAAATTGCGTTTCCGCTTCAGGAACACGAGGCAAAAAAAAAAAAAAATAGGAAGGAAAATGCGAAAAAAGACATGCACAGGTGCTCTTCTCAAGAGTGCTTGACTGGAACATACCCTGTACATAGTAACAAGCTTATCCAGCATTTAGGCAAACAAATTTTATGCACACTTTTCATTTGAGTTTAATTTTGTCACTTGTCACATTTAATATTTAATATATTTTTTTATATATTAAAAAAAATAAATAATATTAAAAAATCTAATAAATAAACTTACTAAACTAACTAAACTAAGGAGAACTAAAATATGATATTTTTGGCTTCCAGTTAAATTTATATAAAAAAAGTTTAATATTTTATTTTTGATTATTTTCATTTTTTAATGTCTATAATGTATATAAAGCAAGTTAATTAAGTACGATTTGAACGAAATACAATTTGTTAAGCTCGTAGAAGCTTTTAAAATTGTCCATATAGGATCTCCCTAAGAGAATCCTTGCCTAAACCACATTATTTAAATAATTAGATTTTAAGTTCTTGTTATCTTCAGATATAAGGTAATTCTATACATATTCTATATAAATAACTGGCCACAGAAAATCTGTTTAACAAATATTAATATACAAATTTTGAATAAATAACATTTGTTCATGCAAGTCAAATAAGTTATATCTCTTCAATATATAAACTTTTTTTATATTTTCTTATTTTTTGGAACAATTTATATGCCCATATCTCGATCAAATGTAGTCCGATCTCGACAAAATATATTTTTTTCGACTCGTAAAGGTCTTTAGAAAAGATTGGCATTTAAAATTGAAATCACAAAATTTTTGTCGATTTTTAAAAATTTTCTGTGTTTTTTGTCAAAATTGGACATATTTTAAATGCTTGATAATTTAATGCTGATCAATAGTCCTGATCCACATGAGTCTAAAATGGCATTTATTGCCAAGATATGACTAAATTTAAATAAGTTATCGCTCTTTTACTTTGGTTACAATAACAAACAAACAATATTTATTAAAAAATTATTTTTCCAGTTTTTTAAACTCTTTCTTTGCTCATAAAATATTTTTCTATAAGTTTGTTAAAAAATAAATGTGTATAAATAAGAGAAAGCGTATAAAATTGGGCGCCTCTAGCTTTTAAAATTTGCCAGAGCTGTCCCAAAAAATAAACTGAAAAATAAAAAAATAAAATATATTAAATATTAAATAAATTTAAGCACATTTTGTGTTCAGCTTTAAAAGTAAGCTTGATCAGAGTCATGCACAAAATTTGTCTAAAAGCATTATACCCTCATCTTTTAACGCGTCCATTTCGCCAATTGATTACAGGGTATGGAAAGAAGAAAAATTGAGAGGCGAAAAGTGCGGGGTAAAAGCGACGTTGACGGCGCATTTCCTTTTGCCAGCGATGGGCATCCTTTGGCCGCCTCCTGCAGCGCCTTTGTGGCCACACACACACGCACACCCACACACGCACACACACACGCGCATTCACACACACTTGTGTGTGTGTGTTAGTTTTTGTTTGTTTGGTTTTTGGCGGAAATTTTGCGCTTGCAAATCGCATGGAAAATTCGAGCAGCAGCCGCCGCCTCCATGTTAGTTTTGGGCTTGAGCCCCGGCAAAGGATTTTCATTTGGCAGCTTAGCAACGATGCGGGCCAAGCAAGGAGCAGCAGCTGGAGCAGGAGCAGGAGCAGCTGCAGTCTGCAGGACTCGCGCGCCCAACGACTTTGACAGCGGCTGAGGCAACAGAGAACCCCGCCAATTTGCCAGGCTGCCCCCATGCCCCTGCCACTCCATGCCCCTGCCACGCCTCCTTTTTGAATGCACTGCAGCTGGACGCAGGAGAGAGAAAGAGAGAGAGAGAGAGAGCTTAACAACGACAGCGACGTGGGCAACAACGGGCAACGACGGGCAACGGCCAACGGCGACTTGGGCTTGGATCCGGGTCCGGGTCCGGGTCTGGGTTTGGGTCCGAGCATCGATTGAATTTATTTGCATTGTCCGAGCGAGAGGAACACGCAGCGAGGGGGAAAGAGAGAGAGAGGGAGGGATGTAGTCGGGCTTAGGCCTCAGTTGGAGGAGGCTGGTTAACAATTCTTTCGATTTTCATTTCCGTCTGCAGCAGCAGCAGCAACAACAACAATCGCAAAAGGCGATGGACACCCCTATATGTGTGTGTGTGTGTGTAGGGGTGTGCGAGAGTGTGTGTGTGTGTGTGTTGAAGGGGGTTTGGATTACTGCGTGCACCGCACAAACATGGCGCAAAAATCATTAGAAACTCTTTTGTTAGCCGGCGCACGTTGCGTTTGCGAAATAAAACTGGAGAAAACTTCAGCAAAAGAAGGAGAAGCAGGAGCAGCAGGAGCAGCTGGAGCAGGAGTAGCAAGAGGAGACGTGGCACATCCTTTTTTTTTTTTTTTTGTTTTTTTTGCTGCGTTACGACAACGCGTCGTATGCGCAATTTTCTAACGGCAGCAGCAGCAACTAACCAATTGACCAAGGACTAGGCCTAGGCCTAGGCCTCGGGCACAGTTGCCGCTGCTGCTTTTGCTGCTGCTGTGGCTACTTCCATTGTTGCCCCTGCCCCTGCCCCGCCCCCTTTGCTGCTGTTGTTGTTTAGCTGGGCATCATTTTTTTTTTTTGCTTGCGTTGATTTTGCGTGATCTACACTTTAAGCAGCGTTGAAATTCAACACTTGCAGAAAAGGAAACGTTTTTTTAAGAGCTAAACAATCTTTATATATAAATTCTTATTGTAATTTCAAGCAAAATTCGTTTTTTTTTTTAATTGATTTTTGTAAATATTTGTCTTTTTATAAATAAATATCTGCCAAAATTTTCATGATTTCGATTTGATTGTTAAGTTTAAATTTGTTGCAAATAGAAACAAGAAATGCGCCAAGTATAAAATACTTTTAACAAAAAGTCGTATACTTAATATATAATTTAATTTAATTTTTATTCCAAGTAAAAACCTTGAAGAAGCTCTTTTTAGAGCAGAACATTTTATAAATACTTCATTTGTGTCTTATATTAAAAACATTTTGTAATAATAAAAGAAAACATTCTAAATTTTGATTTTAAACTCAAGTTAAGCAAAAGTTGTTGCTTTTAACCTAAAATTTACAACTTGGCTGTATTTTAATAATGAAGTTGAATTCAGTTGGAAATGAGAACCATTTGTAAATAAGAATAATTTAGAAATTTATTTAGCTTGAGATATGGTAACAATAAGGAATCATATTCTCTAGTTTTCTTTAAAAAAATTGTTTAAAATAGGACACATTTCAAACTTGGTTATATGTTTAAGCAAGCTTATAGTTGATTAAAAAATTAATTAAGTCAAAACTAATTTAATCAATAAACCTAAATTTTTGTTTAATTTAAAACAAATTTTAGCAACAATTTTTACATAAATAAAGGAATTTTTTTGCTTGATTTAGAAATCAATTCGAAGAGCAAAGTTTAAAGCAATTTAAAATTAAAATGTGTTATTAAAAATATATGTATATTGACCATTTACGTTACAATTAAAAAATATAAATTGCATTCACCAAAAAAAATGTTGGGATGAACTTCCTTACAAAGAGAATTTTCTATATAAAATGGCTAAAACTCAGCCATATATAGGCCGATATAAAAAAGACATAGTTCTTTAGTAAAAGCCTTGAGATTCTCAAGATTGGCAATTAAAATTTTAATATATAAATTTTGCAGATTTCTGCATATTTTGTGATTGTGTTTTTTGTTAGTTTTCGACAAAATTTGGGAATGCAATATTAATTTTAAAATTATTAAACCCATTTGCCGGAGAAATGCAATATAGTCTCTATAAAAATATTAGCCTGAAAAGAACTTGTTTCATAAAAGAAGTTTCAAATGGTTTTCTAAGCCAAATGTTGACAAAGTTTTAACGAGAAATTAAAGAAATTTTTCCCTGTTCAAATTGGAAAAAGTCTTCTGAACTAAATCGAAGATTTAAGAGAATTTTTTTGAAGTATGAACTTTGTAGTTCAGTAACAAATGCCAAAGAAGCAACAATTTCTTCAAGTGCAGAAGCATCTAAAAAAAGGTCCTTTGAGCAAAGGATTCGTAGACGCCAATGTTACGCCATGGTCACAACAATGCAGTGGAAAGCCAGAAAGCGCAAAGGATGTGCTTGCACCTAAGGATTATTCTCCTACCTGCCAGGACAATGATATTCCACAGTCGATTGTTTTCGGCATTGAATCGAAATAAACTGGCAAAAAAGTGTATTCTTTTTTAGATTAAAAGACTTTAAGACTGTGGAAAAAAGGTTTCCGTTTAAAACAAACTAAAACCTAATTAAATTTAATGTAAAAACAAAAGAGAGAAGTCCTTTTTTTATTATTAAATATATATATTTACCTTTGTTCGGTATCTGTTAGATTTATACTCTTAATAGTTCTTGGAATCCTTTTTTAATTGCAACTTATAGAAATATTTTTAGTTAGTTAAGTTGAATTATTATTGTCTTCAATTTATAATCATTTTTAAGATTACCTATAATACAATGTTGGGAGATATTTTATATAATTTGTAGGCAACCTTTACTTCATTTATATTCATTTTAAATATTTACGTTGCTTTGGGAAAAAATAAAATGAAATCAGAGATGAAAATAAAATAATTGCGAAGAATAAATTACAGTTTAAATTGTAATAAAAAATTCTGTATATCATTTTATTTATTTTGAATAGCAGATTTATTTATTTACTGTGGAAGTTTTTTAAAATTCTTTTCAATATATTTATATCTTCAGTTAGTTACGAAGAAATTGTATTATCTTAAATATATCAATACCTACAATATTAAAAGTAATTTTATATAATATAATTATATAACCTATATTTTATTTGAAATCTTTATAAATATTTAAATGCGAAAATAAAAGGAAGTCAGAGATGCAATAAAATACAATTCATAATATGTTGAACTGAAAAATGTTGTATAAATATTTATTAATTTTGAATACTAGAATTATATATTTTCTCTGAAACTTCTTTAATATTCTTTTAAGTATATTTATTTATATAGAAAATTTGGCCTCTGTCAGCTCAAAGGATTTTTGGGCAACTTGAAGGAGGCGACTTCTTTATATATTTGAAAGTTGGCAAAGAGATTATTTTAGTTTGGTGCAACAAAATGTAAAAAGTAAAAGAAGGCGTCTTAAATCTCCTGGGGAATAAATATAATTGATAAGAACTTTAGCTGAGTTGATTAAGCCATGTCCTTATGTTCAATCACAGCGATTTTGAAAACTGCAAAAGCTAAGGACTTCAACTTTAGGATTATATTTATTTTTTAATAACTTGCCTCATTACTTAAATATATTGATATTTTCTTTTGAGAATAACTTAAAAAACTTTTAGTTCCACAGTTGCGGAATTTATTTGAATATGTGATCGTAAGAAATGCACAGCTAAATATTAATATTATTAATTATTAATTAATATGTTATATATGTTTGTATTTATATTTCACTTTTTATAATATTCCAGAGTTTTTGAGCGTAACAATATCTTCTGTTAAGAGATTAGCCTAGAGTGTAAATTTTCTACTTAGTTATTAGTTTAGGGTATGACAAACAGTTTGTTGAATTTTATCAATTTGATTTTTTCGGGAGAAAATTGTTGACAAAAACAAACTTATTTTTAAACTAGCTTAAAATTTAAATTAAACTAGGATGGCTAAGCCTGGTTATTTATATGTGGGTATATGGAGTCTGACAGTCTAAAAGATACCAATAAAATGTGTAGATCACTATAAGAGTGTTGTTGGAAGATTGAAGATCATTTAAAGAATTTAATTCATGCCAATTTCACTTTAATTTTACTTCTTTAAATACAATTTGGGAAAAAGCGCAATTCTAATTGTGCAGCCTTGGCGACAGCTGTTTTCCAGGGTATCTGTTAGTCGATCACTTCGCCGCCCGCTTACTCCTCTGGCATTTTCCTTTCGGGGCACTCGAATCTTTAAGCGGCGCTTACGTTTTACCTTCTTTTGTTGCCGTTTTCGCTTTGCTGTTGTCCTTTGGACGCTTGAGGAGCTCTTCAGAGCGGGAGTTTCGGTTCGAGTGGTTTGTTGGCCACTTCGATTTGTAGGTTAGCATTTGCCTATGGCAGCTTCCCTATTTAAGGGTTGGGCAGCTTTTCTCCATATTCGGTGGCATTTTTCTTTTTGTGTCGCTTTTCCAGTGGCAATGTCCATTTCCTGTCGCCATTTCTTTGACTTGTTGGAAGTTGTTGGTCCTGCTGCTGCTGCTGCAAACTCTTTCGCTTTGTTGGCGGATGTCCTTTAACGTGGTTTCCACGCCGCTGCCCGCACACTTTTTTCCCAATTTTTTTTTTTTTTTTTTTTTTTTTTTTTTTTTTTTTTTTTTTTTTTTTTTTTTTTTTTTTTTTTTTTTTTTTTTTTTTTTTTCTAGTTTTTCCCTTTTTCCACTTCAGTTTTCAGCTTTCATTTATGTTGTCCTTTTTTTCCTTGCTGTTTTTTTTTTGGCTGCCATCTTTGAGCTTGTCAAAGCGGAAAGGGCTTTCATTTCCGCCGCACAGAAAGCGACTTCAATACATGCGAAAAGTGACGCAAATTTCACACTTTTTTTTTATCAATATTGAAGAGCTCTTTTAAAAATCTTTCAAGCTTTTTAATTTACATTGTTCTTAGAGTAGTTTGTCTTTTATTTATTTTCTGTTTTTATGTGGTAACTGTCAGATTTTAGCTTAAAATTGTTGGAAATAGTTTTTGAGCTTCTTGTTTAGTATTGTTCTTAACATTTTTGTTTTTGTAACACTTATTTATTGAATGTTTGTATAAGAAAAAATAAAAAACTTTTTTGAAATAAAAAATGTAATTTAATTCCCTTTCTAACAAAAATAAAATGATCCCATGAAAACTCTAAATTTAAATATTGTAAACAGATAAAAATAAGTTTTCTGATCATTTAAGGCTTCCTAAAATGCCAAATGTATTATAATTATTTATAATATTAAAATGTATATATTTATACTAAATATAAAAGCGAACAAAGTAAGACTAAAATGTAAAATTAAGCCCATTAATTTTATTGTAAACCATTTAATTTTGTTTTATAATAACTTCGAGCTTGAATCGAGTTTTAAATCAAGTAAACGTTGCTTAAAAAAAGAATGGTAAATGCAAATTTTTTAATTTGTTTATATCTTATATTAAGTTTGGCTTGAAAAGAGTTTTGAATCAAGTCATAAAACGTGCTTAATTAATGTTAAAAGTTGCTTAAAATAAGAATGGTAAATGCTACTTTCTTGATTTGTAATGTTGCTTAAAATAAGTACTCAAATCGTGTCTTATATAAAGAAATGAATGCTTAAAGAAAAGACTTCACAAAATAAGGCAAAAACCAGGTTTTTGCAAATGGCTAAGGTGCCGAATTCTTGATTTCTGCTAGAGCTTTTAGCATTTAGTAATTAGACTGTTTTTAATTAATTTAATCGTTTAAATAAGCACAAATAAAACGCAATTTGATTCGCTATTGCGATTCGCCGCGTTTGCCGAAGCTGAAGGCGGCAGGCCGAAGTTGCGAAGGCGCTTATAAATATTGACGATGCTTTGGTTTTTTCTACACACACACACAGACAGACACACAGGCAGACGTATATAAATGTATATAATTCAAATATATATGCGGATATTTAAAATGCCAGCCAATGGGCGTTGGACACGAAGCGAGCGAGCGGCTCGCAAAAATACACGAAGCGCAAAAAAGGCCAAAAAAACGAGCTGGCAAATCAAATAAAATATGCAAAATATACAAAAACAAACGCACGCACACAAACACACTCGCACACACACACGCACGCACGCATACATGCATTTAGTTTAGTTGTTGTTATTGGCTGCGCACATGTCAACGGGCAGCAGCTTCTTTCCTTACCCTCCCAGAGGGAGCTGCCAGCAACAACAACAGCAACAACAGCACCGGAGAGGCCTACAAACACAACAACTATGCGAGCTGCATATTAAAAATGCGTTCGTGGCGCCGCCTACCGACTGACGTCAGCAGCAACAACAGCAACAACAACAGCAACAACAACAGCAACAACAACAACAACAACACCAACAACAACAGCAGCATCAACAGCAGCTCGCTCGCATTTTGCATTTCCTCTTTGGCCGCTGCACATCTTTGCTTTTGCTTTTTCTTGCAGTCTTCTTTTTTCAGCTTTTTTTTGCATAGTTCTTTTTTTTTTGCTCTTTTTTGGTCTTGCCAATGAGCGCCGTCAAAGAGCGCGCCACGGCCACAGCACTACTCGGCTCTCGCTCACACTCGCGCGCCGTGTGGTTGGGGGTTCGCCTCTCACTGCTCTGCTCTGTCGCGTGTCGTGTGTGTAGGGAGCGCAGCAAGCTTGCGCGCTCGCTCGCACCTGTGTCGCTGGCTCGCTTGCCGGCTCGTACGAAAGGCGTGGCCAATCGCAGCGACGACGCTGTAGTTTTTCTGTGCTCTTTTCACAGTAGTTGGCCTAAGCAGCAGCAGTGACAGTCGTAGCAGCAGCAACAGCAGCAACGGCAGCAACGGCAGCTCCCGCAGCAGCAGCAGCGACAGCAACGACAACACAAACAACAGCAACAACAATGCATGGCTGTTGCAATAAGCTGAAGATGCCGTCGTCGTCGTCGTCGTCGTCGTCGTCGGGGGTTGCGCCAAAAACTATTCGCAGCATTTTCTTACTGGACCACTCGCAGCAGCTGCTCTCTTTCTTTCCGGCCAAAAGAATGCAGGCCTGTTGTTGTTGCTACCGCTGTCGTTGCTGCTGCTGCTGCAACTGTTTTCGCAGTAGGCGCAGTTTTTGGCTATGCGTGTCTTGACGTTATTCGCGATTTTTATGTATTTGCCTTATTGGCTGGTAAGCAGCCCCCCCACCCCCCATCTAAGCCTCCTTCCCCTCCCCACCAGAAGAAATATGTACGTGTCCTTTTAGAAAAGCTAAGCTTGACAGCAACTGACTACGAGGAGAGCGCTATTAAACAAACTAAAACAATACTTAATAATAATTAAATATACTTTCTACTAAAATCTTATAAAAAACTATTTTTCAATTCGAGCTTAGCTTGATTTTAGGACTAATTAATATTCGGTTGCAGCCCACGCAAGATCAGCCCGAAAAGTTGCGAGCACTTAGAAGGCAAGCAAAGAGCACGAGAAGTAAATTCTCGCGTGCGCTCTCTTAAGACGCGCTGACGAATTCGCCGCAACTAACCGGAATAACAAATTGGGCGCTCTCTCGTGCACGCGCTCGCGCTCTCCGCGGCAACGACAACGGCGACAACGACGACGACGACGCCGGCAGCGACGTTGAGCGTTTCATTCATTGTATCTGTTAGATACTTTGGCCGAGCAATCAGTTCGTATTTAACTGTCGTCGTGAATGCAACGCAACGTTGGTGAGCAGCGTTCAGCGCAAAACAAGCCAGAAAACAGCAACAAAAACAACAAGTGTAAAAACAATAACAATAACAATAACAATAATAACAAACGAATTTGCCGCTTAACGTCGCCGTCGTTTTTTTTCTTTGTTGTGAGTGTGTGAATGAAACAACCGCAAGTGACAAAACACAAACATCAAAACAAACCAAAAAACAAAAAAAAAAATGTGTTGCATGCGCCGCACAAACTAAACAACAAAACCTTGGAAAACTACGTGGAAAACTCAGGCATTTTTCAGTATTTTTGTATGTTTTTTTTTTTTTAGTTATGCCAACAAAAGTTACTCAACTTTGTACAAATCGATGCACGTTTATAAATAAAACATAAATAATACATATGTCTAATAAATAATCAAAGTGAGTTTTTACAACTTCTTCTTCTGCTTCACACAGCAGCCAAGAAATTGTAATTTATAAATTTATAACGTTCGCCAGGCAAACACAAACCCCCCACAAGTTATACCCCCCCTCCCCCTCCCCCCTCCCCCGTTCAACCGACCCCTTCCACCGCCGTCGCTGCCTCGTAAAGTGTTTTTGTTTTTGTTATCTTCCTTTTGGCTTGCTGGGCTCGCTTTGGGCGCACAGAATTCGCAGCAGCAGCAGCAGCGAAAGTTCGCCTCGTCTTGGGCGCCAAAAAACAGGCAACACACACACACACACACACACACACACACAGAACACACACACACAGACTGTGCACACAGGCCGTAAAAAGCGGGCGACAGCAACTTGTGTAATTTATTATTTGCTGCATAAATAATAAATAAGCGTAAATAAATAAATACAAAATATATATTTATATATGCACACACACACACACACACTTACACAGTCAGACCGTTGTGTGCGCAAACTTCGCAGGACTCGTAAATTAAATAAATAAAAATAATAAATATGTGCGTTGTTGTTGTTGTTGTTGCTGTTTTTAATGTATTTTTTTTTCTTGTGCCTGGCAGTTGAAATTTTTTATTTTTTTATTTTTGCGCAACAGCTGCGCGCTTTATAAATAATTAATCATAAAAAAGCAACAACAACAACAACAACAACAATAACAACAAGGAAGTTTTACCAGGCTCAGCTTCAGCTTCAGTCTCCTCCGAAAAGAAAACAGGAAATGCCAAAGCAGCAACAAATATTTATATATATAAATATTTGCGCACGTTTATTTATTTATTTGAATGGGTTTTGTTTTTCCAAAGAAAAGCATAAAATTTAATGCGCGCCAAGCAAAAACAAAAACAAAAACAAAAGTAATAACAACAACAGCAACAACGATAAATAAAAAAAAGTTATAATAATAACAGTCGCCAGCTTTAATTGGCATAAAACAATAAACAAAAAGAGGCAGCGAGAGCGAGAGAGAGAGTGAGGGAGAGTGAGGGAGAGTGAGAGTGAGACAGAGAGAGCGAGAGTCGCAAAAGAAGCAGCCAAAGAAATACAACAATAATAATAATAAAAATAAATTCATTTTATGTACGCACAACAAGCTAGACAAACTCAAGCCCCCAACCCCGCCCACTTTTGCCCCGTCTCCTTTTCCCTTCCACACGCAGCGAACCGCAACAAAATAAATTTATATAAATGCCGCGGCATATAAAAACATATTTATATACATATATACGCATATATACATACATATATATTTAAATAAATATAATTACGCAAATGTGCTGAGCGCTGAGCGTCGGCCATAAATAATAATATTTAATTAAATATAAATGTATTGCACTTATTTATAAAGCGGCGCATAAAACTCAAACAGCAGCTGAATTCAAATGAAAAGATAATACATATATATATATATATAAAAATTATACATATATATATATTTATATACAAAGTAGATAAAACACACATGAATATACATATTTATATAATTATATATATCTAGATATATCTGTCTAATAAATTAGGCCAAAATGAAACATAAATAAATGCGCGCTTAGCCAATAAAATAATTATTATTATCCAGGCGCGGGCGGGGAAACGGGGCAAGGGGGCGTGGCTGGGAAATGGGAAATGCTCGAGAGCAGACAAGATTAATGGCCTTATTTAATAAACTTATGACCAAATAGCATAAATATGTGCAAAAGAAATACCAACAACAACAACAACAAAATAAATGTTAATCTAAACACACAAAAATAAAACAGAGTTCGAGTTTAGCACAAAGAACAGCTAAATATATATATATATAAATATATATATACATTTATTTTCACACACTTAGCTGTTCTTTAATACGCATATTATATAACAAAAAACACATATTAGTGTATATAATAAATATAGCCAGTTGAAATATATATTTTATATACTATATACACTTTTGTGGCAATATAAGTTAAAGCAATATTTTTGGTATTAAAACTTGCAGGGAGTGATAAATATTTAAATTTTATTAATTATATATTATATAAATATTTAAACGCAAACATTTAAAATTTATTCAAGACAAGCTTAATTTGTAGAACAAATACAAATTTATTTTAAAAAAATCGCTCATATTAACAATAAAAATTCATTTGGAAAAAAAATGATACTAACTAAAAGATTTTTAATATACTATATGTATATTTAATACATAATTATCAGAATTTCATATAATTTTATTCCATCTTCGAAAATCTATATTTTATATTTATATTTGAAAATGCAAACCTAAAAAGTTGTTTTTTCAATACAATCAAATATATAAAAAAAGACTTCTATGTTTTCTTGTTGCTAGAAAAGTCTTCTAAGAGGAACATTTTTTATATGAAGTTGTTTCTGGAAAGTCTACTAAAATATTAATTTTTTCAGAGGGTGTTTAGGATTTTATTCTAGAGAATTTAGTAGAAAATTTTTGTGAAAAGTGTTATAAAGTGGTTAATTCGATATTATTTACAAATTTATTTAAGCTTTAATTTTATGGTTTTTGATTGTGGTCTCAAGAAAACTGCAATAGAAATAAGATTTTTTTAAAATCATAACTATGAAGAGAAAAGAAGCAAAGTTTAATAAAATATATATAAAATATAGAAAATAATAGAAGTTATAAAATATATATATAAATCTGATGGGTACACTATATATATACACATAGAAAAATATATAAAAATTATATTAATGATATAAAAAGAATATTAAAATATAAATTCAAGACATATTCGTAAAAGTTTAATAAAGAGAAATTAAATATTAATTACAAAAATGCAAGTTGAATAGGAAAAATGAAAGATTTCTTTAATAGCTCTTAAAAACCTTTTAATAATTATTAATTAAATATACAATTTGTGGTTGAAAAAAGATCGTATTTCCATTTTTTGCGTTTTTCTTTTTCGCTTTTCTTGCAGCTGCGAACAATTTCCCAGCAAACGGGCAGCGCCTTGAGGAAAAGCGCTGCAAAATGTGTTAAACAGGAGAAAACTTGATAGAAAGAACGAGAGAGAGAGAGAGAGAGAGAGAAACATAAACAAGTGAGAGAACAAAAGATAACAAGCAGGGATAAGATGGACATGACCAAGGACATCATGGACTTCGACAGGAAGCTGGACAGCGAACAGTTCGAGCCCAGCGACTATACGATGGTCAGCGCCGAGCTGCCCAAACAACAGCAGCAGCAGCAGCAGCAGCAGATGCCCTACGAGCGCATCAAGCAGGAACAGCAGCAGCAGGAACAACAACAGCAGCAGCAGCAGCAGCAGCAGCAACAGGAACAGCAGCAGCAGCAGCAGCAGGAACAGCCCCAAACACAGTCCGAGCAGAGAGAGCCCAAGGTGGAAGCTCTGCTGACGCCGCCGCCGCGTCCGCTGACATCCAGCGAGCTGGTCGGTCACAGCGATTGCCTCGATCCCGAGCTGCGGGTTCAGCCGCAGGCCAAAAAGTGCCGTTCGCTGCCCGTTTCGCCGCAGCCGCAGCCAACGCAGCCGACGCAGCCGCTGCTCGCTCACAATCTGGCCGCCATGGGCCTGTTCGAGTTCGGTCAGCCGAGGGCCAAGTTGCCGCCAGATGTTGGGCCAATTGCCACGCCGGAGTCGAAGCCGAAGCTGGGCCATAAGCTGAGCCACAAACCGTTGCGTTCGTCGTCGGCGCGGGACAATCAACAGTTTTGTCTGCGCTGGAACAACTATCAGTCGAATCTGACGAACGTCTTTGACGAGCTGCTGCAGAACGAGTCCTTTGTGGACGTGACGCTCGCCTGCGAGGGCCACTCGATCAAGGCCCACAAAATGGTGTTATCCGCCTGTTCGCCATACTTTCAGGCGCTCTTCTACGACAATCCCTGCCAGCATCCCATTATCATAATGCGTGACGTCAGCTGGTGCGATCTGAAGGCGCTCGTCGAGTTCATGTACAAGGGCGAGATCAATGTGTGCCAGGATCAAATCAATCCGCTGCTCAAGGTCGCCGAGACACTCAAGATACGCGGCCTGGCCGAGGTCAGCGCTGGCGCTGGCGCCGGCGTCGGCGCCGCAGCAGGCGTTGGCGTCGGCGTCGGCGTCGGCGTCGGCGGCGCCTCGTTGCTGCCCGAACAGCGCATGACCGTCTACGACGACGACGAGGACGCCGAGGAGGAGGACGAGGCAGCTGCGCTGGCGGCTGCGCTGCTCGAGGAGGGCGACGAAGAGCTGCTCAAGCCGAAGCGCGCTCGGCTGCTGGCCAAGCTCTCCGATCTGAGTCTGCAGCAGCGACAGCGCAAGCGTTCCCGTGACGGCAGCTATGCCACGCCCAGTCCGCTGCCGCTGCCGCTGACGCTGCCGCTGCGCGCCGAGTCGCCGCCGCAGCGGCCAACGCAGGCCCAGCCGCTGGCCATGACCACGTCAACGATTGTGCGCAATCCGTTCGCCTCGCCCAATCCGCAGGCGCAGCTGGCCAGCTCGAGCGCCTCCTCCTCTGCCGCCAGCAGCAGCAGCAGCAGCCTCAGCTCCGCCGCCGCCGCCTGCCCGAACGCAGCGCCGCCCAACAACAGCGGCAACTCCGTCAACTCCTGCTCCAGTGCGTCCAGCGGCTCCGCCTATCGCAGCTGCTCTCCGCCCGCGCTGCCGCCGCCGCCGTCAAGCAACGCTGCCGCTGTCGCTGCTGCGGCGGCGTCGCAGCTGAGCTCGCCCAGCGGCAACAAGCCGCACGCGAGCGCCTCGGCCGCCGCCCAGGCTCACATGGCCGCCGCCGTGGCCGCTGCCGCCGTTGCGGCCCCGCCCCCGCCCATGCACCACCATCAGGCGGCAGCCGCCGCCGCCCACCAGCTGGCCGCCCAGCATCAGTTGGCCCACTCGCACGCGGCCATGGCCAGCGCGCTGGGCGCCTCGCTGGCAGCAGCCGCCGCTGGCGGCGCCGCCGGACCGCCCGGCAGCGCAGCTGCCTCCATCGGAGGCGGCTCCAATTCCCATCACGATGACATGGAAATCAAACCGGAAATCGCCGAAATGATACGAGAAGAAGAAAGGGTGAGTCAAAAAATCGATCTATATGTATAACTGTATCTTATCTATTATCTTATATAAAGTTTATTTATTTATGCTTTTATTTTATATATATATATATTTATATATCTTATCTATTATCAATATATATATACATATATGCTATTTTTATATAAAGTTTATTTATTTATGATTTTAGTTAAGATATATATTTATATATATAAGTATTAACTATCTATAATTAATATATACGTATATTATTATTGCATAAAATTTTTTCATCTATGCTTTTATTTTATATATATATTTATATATCTTATTTATTATTAATATATTCCTACATTTATACTATTGTTATATCAAGTTTTTTGTATTTATTAATGCTTTTATTTAAAATATATATTTATATATAAACACATTTATTATCTATAATCATATATACTATTATTATATACTACTACTATTATCATACAATACATCTATTTACACATATTCTTTAATAATTAAAATAATAATTAAAATATATATAAACACATATATATATCTTATCTATTCTCAGTATATCTACATATATACTAATATTATAAAAAGTTTTTAGTTTATTTATGTTTTTATTTAATGCTGCTTTTATAGCTGTGAAACAAGTTTGTTTCCTTGTTATTATTATTATCAGGTTTCAATAATAACCTTTTTTAATTATTCTGTTCAAAAATGGGAAACAAGATCTCATTCTTGGTTGGCCTAGAACAAATATAAAACGTAAAATTATCCGAAAAAAGAATTCATTTCTTATATGAGTTACCCTCTGAAAAGTTGTCTTTATCTGTTAATATTATTATATCAGTATTATATGAAATCGCTTATCTATATTTTTTATATTGTTTGTGTTGAAGAAAAATTGTTTCTTTTACTCAATGTTGAGTATTTGAGTGGACAAAGGCTTCAGGAAAAAAATCATTTCCTAAGAGTCCTCAAAAGTCATATATGTGCATATATATAATATTTTGTATATATATATATATTATTTACACCACTTTAGCAAAGCATCTAAATATATATTATTTTATTAAATTTTAAATAAAATAAATTTTTAAATTTTAGAGGCTAAAGAATCTTTTAAATATTTTATTAGATTTTATAACTGAACTAAAAAACAAGATTTACTATATCTTTTATATTACATATCTTATATAATGCATATCATATTAAAAAAGTGAACTTTTCTTGGGGCTTTAGTAAAACAATTTTTAGCTCATTACGTTGAGTTAAAATAATTAAAAAAAAAACAGCAAAATGGAGTCAAAAGATTTATTGAAGTTTTATTTTACTTGCTTTTAACTATTTGGACAAGATTTGTGGAATTATATATTGATAAATCTGATTAACGATAATTGATCCGTGATTTTGCAAGCTAATCACAAGTTAAATGTTATCAATAAAATTATAAATAGCAAACATTTTTCTGTCAATTCCAACTTAAACTGATTTTAAAAATCATTAAGCGATTTTTTATGCGATTTAATGCGATTAAATGGGATGAAAAGCATAGTAAAAAAAAGTAAATATTTGTGTCATTTTCTAAAAAGTTACAAAAATAAAATAAAATAATAAAATCTAAAAAAAATATATATAAAAAAAATAAATAAATTCGTAAATATTTGTGTAGATAAAAGAATCAATTAGCAATAAACAGAAAATGTGAAGTTAAATAATTCGAGTACAAAGTGCAAAAATAGTCGAGTTTTTGATTAGGGGATTCGAAAGGTCAGCAATTTCAAATTAAATGCTTAAATTAAAGAAAAATTGTGCTTGATAAGAGCTAAATGAGTATTTTGTTGGGGCTACTTGAGAACGTTTATATGTATATGAGCGTAAAGATTAATATATAAAGATTATAATTAACTAATTGGCCAATTAGGCGGGAAAGTGTATAAAATGTAGTTGCTGTAAAATGTATTGTTGTAGAACTTAGTTTGTAATTCTTTTCAATTGCTTTGTTGCATTTTGCCTTTGGACATTTGTTCGTTTGGGCAGAGGGCACGAGATCGAGTTGGATTATTTTTACATAATGCGCATACGCACCGTGTGACCAAAAGTAAACAGCTCCAAGCAAAAAGTGCATAAATGCATGCACATTATACCAAATTTACACAACAACAACAACAGCAACAGCAACAACAATGACAACGACAACAACAACAACAACAACAACAACAACTATTTAAAGTGTGTTGTATTTAGCTTATTGCATTTGCATTGCTTTGGTTGTTATTTCTATTAGATTGCACATTAAAGCCCATTTTCTATTTGTATAAGAAACGAGGGGCGGGGTGAGGGGGTTTCTGGGTCTAAGGTCTCGACATTAACTGCGTCAACGACTTGAAAAAATAATTCAACATTTAATGCTAATGACGGCAAATTGCGCAATGCACGCATCGGCCAAAAGAAAATGGAAAATCTACAATAACAACAACAACAATACGAACAAAAATTAGTTAAACAAATGACAAAAATTGATGGCAATGCAAACAAAATTTGCACAAATATTTGTCTCGTGTCTCGCATTTAACTTAAGCATTATTTTTTTTTTCTTATAATTTTTTTAAGTAATGCGGCTTTGATTCAACTTTGATTGCAACAATTTGTTGCACTGAGCGAAAATTGAGTGCTTAAGCTAAAGATTTTTCTTAGCATTTAAAGCAAATAATGTTTCTATTTATTTACATGATTTTATCCATTATTTAAAATTTGGGTTTATAGTTTTTCTTTGAGTGCAGTTTGCTGACTGTCATTATAATAAATAATATTTGAGTTAGTTTCTAGCTAGAGTTTTATGTAAAAATCTCTTGACACTGAGTTTCGAATGGTTTTTTATTTATTTATTTGTTGTTATTTTTTTTGCACTTAAGCAAAATACTTGTATGCAATTTAGTTTTGCAAGTATTTGTATTTGTATTTGTATTTGTATTTTTTTTGTTTTTGTTTTTGTTTTATTTGTGGCATAAATAATGCATATGTGCGACGTTGTCAATGAGAAAGTGTGTGTGTGTGTGTGTGTATTTGTGTGTCTTATGAATATGAATGCTGAGCTGCGGATATTCATGGATAGCAACAAAGTATTCAATATGTAGCAGCTGCTGCATAAATGAACACGAGAAAGAGAAGGAAAGAGGGAAGAGAAATGAAAAAAAAAAAAACGATGGCAACCATTTTCTTGATTTTTGCGCTTAATTATCTTTTTTGCTGGCGCAATTTACAGTTGCTTTGTTAATTTATTGAAATGAAATCAAGAGAAAATTGTAATAAAAACACAAGCACACAAAGCAGACAACGCTCAAGACAAAACTTTATTTTTCGGAGCGCGGGGAGGGGTGCGTGGGGCAGCCGAAGAAACCCAAGAGGGAATTTTCCGCCACGCCCCCTGCGTGCGTAGGCGTTGTGTCTGCTGAGCGCCTATTACTTAATAGAGTCGCCAAGTTTGGCCAAAAAAATACGCAGCCGGCAAACGGCAAACGGAATTTGCTCTCTGAACTCTCTCTCTCTTCCCGTTTAGCGAGTGTCGTTTTCATTCACAGAAATTTGTAGTTCACACACACACACACGCACACACTCGCACACAGCTGAGAGCGTTGCGTCTACCAAGCACTCAGCAAAAGTTACGCGCGAAGTCGCCGTGAAATAAAAGTTGATGCTGCTGCCCGGCGAGGGGAGGGAGCGAAAGGGAGAGCTATACTTGGCATCCAGTGCCTCCCGCTCTCTTGCTCTCTTTGCGGCTCTCTTGCGCGCTGTGTTTACACATCGTTCTGTGTGACGCTCACTTGAGTTCCTTGACTTTTCGCTGAATGTTCCTGGCCAAGGCGCCTGTGTGCAATACCACGCAAAAGCCTAACCAAGAGGGTTAGATCAGCTTTCTTTACATACCAACTAAATGCTTATTAAGCAGCTATTAACATGCTAAATTTATATTTATAAGTATTCATTTCTATTACTTTACTTTCAATTACTTTTCTATTCACAAGGTATTCCAAATAAGAGTTGCAACTTTTACTGGGTATCTCTAGCTGGTATCATTGCTTAAAGCGGCTTCCTTTTGGGGCTTTGTGCTTTTATGCGAAGCAATTGTTTTTGCAAGAAAATTACTGAAAATTGCCAAGTGCGGAAAACTTCTTTGACAGCTCTTTCTCTCGCACAGTAAGAAAAAAAGTAAGACAGAGAGAGAAAACTTTGTCTTTGTCTCGTGTATTAGTCATAACTGTAATGTCTGCGAGTTATGTGTGTGTGTGTGTGTGATTTTTTTTCTAAGCCAACTTGTCGATTTATGCAAAGCAGACGAGCCCCAAAAATGAGTTCGTTAGCCAATCTTATCTAAAAGAGGCTACCCCGGTCTGTTGATCGTGTGAATATCTGAATTGAAACCTCTTTGGAACCTCTTTGAAACCTCTTTGGTAGCTCTGTGTAACCTCTTTGGATACCCCGTTCGCTGTCAAGTGTTTCCGGACTGTCGTCGAACTGTGGGGTCGAGCTCATTAGGCGCTCATTTTGATTGATTCCCGGCCCGGCAAATAAATCAAATTTATGTTTAGAGTCTTTACTTAAATTTAACATAAAACCGAAAGAAAAACCCGACAGAGACCACCGACCACCGTCTGGGAAAATGTGTGAAAATGCGCTTTGCGCTTGCTCTTTATGTTATCGGCTTAATAGAAATTTAAGGGCATTTTCTGGGGCTTACTTTTAGTTTGGTTTTTTTTATATTTTATGTTTTATTATTATTATGCGAAGACTTCGAAAAAAAAGAAATCTTGCGCTTACGAAATCGATACGAAAAATATAAGCAGGAAATAAATGTTGGGTAGACGGAGAGAAGGAGGAGGA
The DNA here is from genome assembly GCA_004143845.1 of Drosophila lacertosa. Lineage (NCBI taxonomy): Eukaryota > Metazoa > Arthropoda > Insecta > Diptera > Drosophilidae > Drosophila > Drosophila lacertosa. The sequence continues at coordinate 195,190 of SCDZ01000312.1, forward strand.
GGCGGAAAGCGGGGGGGGGGGGGGGGGGGCTGCTATAATTTATGGCACAATTTCGATAATTTGTTGTGTGCTGCTGCTTCTTCTTCTTCGTGTTCAACTGCTTCGTTTAGAAAAGGGCCATAAAATGTGATATTATAAAGCGCCATAAAGAATTTTCATTGTTGTTGTACACTCGAAATAAATAACTAATTTATTTTATTGCGGTGCAAAAGGCAAAAAGAAACAGAAAACAAAAAAACGGATGTATATTAAGACCACTCGTAGATCTTATCGCGACAGAACTAATACACAATATAATAATAATAATAATAATAATAAACAATAATAACAATTTGTAATCTTAGCCGCTTTAGTGTCGATTTGGTTTTTTGAAAAGTAAGTTTTCTGCTGATAAGATATACTTATATTTATATATATATATATATGTACATATACATATTATGCATTAGTTGAGTGTTTCTCTGTGTGTGTGTGTGTGTGTGTGTGTGTGTGTGTTTGTGAAGAATACGATACAAGCTAATCGCAATGCCATTAAATGCGCTAGTTTAAACATTTCCATTGTCATAGATTCGTACGATACGCGGAATGACTTGGAATAATTTTTATCTTTAGACCGTAATACAATTTACAGCTCAACGGTGATTGTTTAAATAAAAACCGATTATATTATTAGCGCCATAAAATGTTATATAAATACGACTCTTGTTATTTGCGTCAATGTCGTTTTTGCTATTTGCCATTTGCTATTTGTGGGTAAAACAAAAATCATAAACAATTATCTAGGCTGTAAATATGCATGCAACAAATTCGTTCAATCGTTCGAAAGTCTATTTTTGATCCAACAATTATTTGCGTTTATAGGGCGAAGATATTCGAAAGTCTATCTTTAAAACCACCGATCTAAATTTAAATTTGATTTGTTGTTTAAATCGATAAATTGTGATTGCAGCCGGGAGAACTTCTTTTATTGAGTTCAATTCTATGTTTCCGGGAACCAGTTTCTCCTTTTTTTTGGGCACTAAAAGTTTATCTTAAATGCTATTATTTATATAACATTATAAGAAACTAATATTTAAAAGATTATAAATTTTTATAAAAATTAAAAAAAGTATCTTTTAAATTTTTACTTCGCTCCAATATGTCAATAGTATATCAAAGAAAGTATCTTTCAGATATTCATTTATTCGCTTTAATTGTTTCCACCTGATTTCACTTAATTCCAATGTTACTTAAAAGTAGTTTTATGTGATTATTATCATGTTCTTTAAATATTAATAAATAATTATTCTTCTTATTAATACTCTCCTGATAAACTTAAGATCTGTTTCTGTTTTTTTTTTTTTGGGTCGTTGCCCGTCATAAAGACAATTTCCATTGGCAGCAAATTGAAGACAGTAACAACAACAACAACAACAACAACAACATTCACATTCACATTCATATTTTCAAGGCACATTCACATTCATTTACAACACCCAGCTTCAACTTCACTTCCAGCTCCATCTGCATTTTCCATTTTCCCATTTTTCCCCATTTGCAGCGGCAACGCGTCATTTGTTTTGCTTAAGTTTTTATTATATGTACATATATGTATATATATATATTTATTTATTTTTTTTTTTTCATTTTCATATACGTTTTCTTGTTCATTTATTTGACTGGCTTTCATTACATTTTATTTATTTATTCCACATTTATTGTAGGGTACACACATTTCTATGTCGTTAGTTCAGTTGGCGACGTTGACTGTTGTTGCCGTTGTCTTTATGACGACGACGACGACGATGATGATGATTATGATTATTATTGCCGTTGTCCGTTGCCGTTGTTGTTGTTGTTGTTGCTGGTTTTGTGTTTTCATTCTACGAAGACATAAGAAAATTATAGGTATCTGCCCTTATGGCGCAGCGCAGCGAAGCGAAACAATAAAATATAAAATAAAATATGTACGAGTATGTTTACGCAATTACAAACAGACAGACAGACAAACAGACAGACAAACAGATCAACAACACACACACACACTTACACACTTGCACACACATAGATACAGCTGCAACTGCCACAAGACTGTTGCTGTTGCTGTGGAAGGAGAAGAAGAAGCTGAGGCGGCTCTGGCAATATAATATTTATAACTGCCAGTAGCCCAGCAGCAGCAGGTGACGCTTGCCGGGTACAGTTACAAACACAAACACAAACACACACACACACACACACTCTCTCACACATCGCAGCATTCTCTGCGTGCCCTGCCTCGTGTATCTTATAGATACTTTCGGCCGCCGCAGCGCACAAATTAAAGACAGCTCAAAAGTAAAACAAAAACAACAACAACAACAAAATGCAGACTGCAATTGCTGGAAAATTGCGCGCTTTTCACGTACACTTTTCTTATAAACTTAACAAACGGCACTCAAAATAATGTACATATTTTTATAACTTCTTTTTTAACTTCTCTTATGACAAGAAATATATTAAAATGCATTTAGCATGCAAAAACAAAATATATGAACATGTATGTATTTATGTATGTATATACGCATGTACATAAATATAAAAAAATTTAAATATATATAATGAATAAGTAGTCTAAAAAATATATTTATATATGATAGTAATTGAAATCATTTAAATTATAATTAAATCTAGAAGTTTAAATATTTTCTTCTACTACCTATTAATAAATATATTTTTAAATATTAAGTTTATTAAACAAATTTAGCAGAAATTAGGTTTTAAAAATCATTTGAATTATACTTTTTTTTTTGGATTTCTCTTTAGGATCTGTCCATTAAAAAAAGTGGTTAAGAAAAAGATTCCCAACTAGAATTGAGATTTTGTTGTTTTTTTTAGTCTGCATTTTTTCTACCGCTTCACTTTAATGGCGGTAAATTAAAATAGTTGCTGCCAGTTGAGCACGTTTTTGGCCCACAAGTAGCACTCTAAATGCGGCTGCCTGCTGTGCTTTTTTTTTTATGCAGCAGCATCATCATTTTTCGCAGCAACCCACATGCGATTTGCGGCAGGACAAACAGCGTCGAGAGCGCTGCGTAAAAAAGGACAACGCGCCAAAGTAAACGCCTCTAATTTGGCATTAACTAAAAAGGCTTTAACTGCACTTAGATGCGCGTATTAGCCAAATGCAGCAGCAGCAGCAGCAGCAGCAGCCACATAATTGTGCTGCGTTCCAAACTCTTCAAATGCAGCACGTGAAGCGCATTTACAGCTGCAATTTCTATAGAGGGGGCGGGGGCGGTGGGCGTTGGGCGTGGCTCGACAAGTGGCGGCAGTCTTTATGCAAAAGCAATTTGCTGGAAATGTTCGATTTGCCGTAGCCCACTCATTCCACAAGGGCTTTCCAGTTGTTTGACGCTCTGCGGTCGAGTGTGCGAGGGAGAGAGAAAGCGAGAAAGGGAGAAAACGAGTCAGGCAGATCCTTGTATATCCTTTTGAGTTTCCCCAGTTGTTGTTGTTGTTGTTGTGGCGGCAAGTGTGCGTATAATTTGGCTTAAAATTAGCTTACGTCAGCTAAGTTAGCCACGTTTTGCTGGTTGGCCAATTGAGCAAACGTTGAGCGCCTCTAAAGTGCAAGTGAGTAAAGCCGCGAGTGCACTGCTTTAGCCCAAGTGAGCTAACAAATGTTGCTTTCTATTCATCATTTTACATCAATTTAATATAAGCATAAATAACATGTAACAAACAAATAACTTTTTCTTTATATTTAATTACATTTGGTTTTTTTTGATATTTTTTTTGCCTGAATTTGTTCTCTAATTAAGCCAAATTGTATTTAACTAGTTTTATATAAGTCAAACACAAAAAGTTATGAATTTTGCTTTATAAATATAACAAATATTATTTTAAAAATAGTTTCTATTACTTGTTGAATGCTGAACAAAGTTTGGCGTTTGAATAAAGTAGAACAATGAAAGTTTTGCCTTCTTTTATTTAATTATGACTTGAACTATGAAAAGTTTGCCTAATATAAATAATAATATAATAAAGTTGAATACTCAACTCAACATTCTCCCTTTTTAGACAATTTTTCAAAAATTGTTGTAATTTTTTAAGTAAATTTTATGTTTGTTAGTTTTGCTAAAATAGTTTTTAAATTAAAGACGACATTTTTTCTCTTGTTTTTTTTTTTTTTTGAATTGCATTTGTGAAATGTTGCTGTTTATTTATCTATTGCTGTTTAGTCGCATCTGTAAATACAATATTTGTAGCTGCCTTTGAAGTTGACTTGGGGGCGGCTGGCTGGCGGTGGGCGTGGCCGTTTCGTTTGATGCATCTTTGCAGCAGTTTCAGATGTGATGTGCGTTTGATTTGTTATTTTATTACTTTACGAATTTTAACACATCTGCTGCAAATGCATTTTGTAAATTATTAAATGCATCTTGCTGCAGCGGCAGCAGCGGCAGCAGCAGCAGCAGCGCAGGCATCAAACAAACACATGTAAATGGCATGTTTGGACTCAGCGCATGTATCTGTATCTTACGGATGTGTATCTGTAGCTGTGTGTATCTTTAGCTGTGTGCGCATATCAATATTTATTACTCTGTGTACTGTGAGCTACAACAACAACAACAACAACAACAGCAACAACAACAGCAAAAACAACACATCGTTTGCCTTAGTAAAATGCTGTTTTTCATTATTTATTTCTTTTACTTTTGCCGCTCGCTCTTTGTTTTTAATTCTCCGCTGGCCTTTTTGAATGCATTTCTTTATTTAGGCCGCCCTCGCAGCGAGTTCCCCGTTGATCTGTTAAATAAATCGAATCATCTGTGCCGCATCCACAATTGCAGCAGCTTCCTCTCTTTCTATCTGCAGCGTGTAATTATCATGGATATATACAAATATATATATATATATATATATATATATATGTATATATATAACATATGTTCGTATTTGGTTTTTAATGTATTTTCCCTGCTGCATTTGTTATTTATGCATTTTTATTAGTTGTGCTGCGTGGGGGCATTTTATGGCTTCGCCTCTGAAGTTGCTCGCAGCACTCGAGAAATTGTTTAGAAACTTATTTCCAAGATGTTATTTTTCCAAATGGTCTTTCGCTTGGCTCAACTGGCAATGTTCGTTTGCAGATGGCTATCTAAATATTATTATTATCGCTTCACAAGGCGATTCTTTCCCTTTTCTTTTATATGGCATTACAAATGCGGAAACTAAAGTCTTAAGGCTAAATTACAGCCAGCAACTATGAGAGCCCCAAAGCAATTTGGGTTTGATCTTTAAAATATTTTTAGGTAACAAAAAAAAATGGTTTTGAGCAGAGTTTCAATTTATTTTAATTTTTATTTTGCTTTGTTTAAATTCTAAAAAACAAATTTTTCTTACTTTACATTTCTTGCATACTTCTCAAACATTCTAAGATGTATATAGAAAAAAAAAGGTTTTAATTGCTAATGCAACATTAATCTTAAAGATAAATCAAGCACATATTTTATAAGAATTGAGTTGAGTTTATAGAAAATTATGGAAGAAAATATTGTAAGAAAAATTTGTATTATGAAGAAAAAAAAATATATTTTTGTCTATTTTTCTATGGTAGCTATATGTTATAGTGTTGCGATCCAATGCATTTTAATATATGTTTTTAAGGCATTTAAGAGAAAGAAATGTACAAAGTTTCATCTGAATAGCTTCACAGGAAACTGAGTTCAAATAGGTAGCTAACTGAAAAAAAAATTGCTTTTTATACGATGTTGACTTATGCAGTTAATGCAGCAAAGAGTAGCGTTTATAGGAAGATTCCTTAGGATAACTGGAAAGCCAAACGTTTAGAACTGAATTCCTTAAATGACTATTAAAAAGTGGGGAATGCAAATTAAAAGTATTCAGTTTATAATTCCAATGGAACTTTCTAGAGAAGCATTTCGATTTTGTCATAGTTTTAAATAACTGAAGAGTTGTGTAAATAAAATTTGTAATAAACAAGTTAAGACTTTGGCGTCCTCAGATTTGTTGGCGAGCAAATACGAAGCGACCACCCTCGCATTAACGGCAAGTGGGTCGAGTAGATATCTATCTATGTATGTATGTATGTATGTATACATATGTTTGTATGTATATATGTGAGGCCTACACCTGCAGCAACTTCAACTGCAGCTGCCTTACAGAAATGCAAATGCAAAGACAAAATACACTCGACGATGCGAAGGTAAACAAAAACAAAAACTAACGTATTTACAATATTTGCTTAACGAATACATTTGCAGCTAAATATTTGTTTAACTGTAACGCCAAAGTCAATATGAAAAATACGAGAAAAAAAAGAGCGAGACAGAGACAGAGAGAGAGAGAGAGAGAGGGAGAGGGAGACAACAAGCACTTGACCACGCCTTGTTGGTGAATTGACACCGTTAATAGAAAAGTGATGAATTCCTTCTTAGAGCCGCCAGCTGCTTAGCTGCTGTTAACATGGCCCAAAGGCAACTGTGAGCAACTGTTGCTGCTGCTGCTGCTGTCAACGCACTTTTTGGTGTCACTGTAGAGAGTCGTCGCTGCCGAGTCTCTCGAGTCTATTTGTCTGGCGTAGACGACGCCGCATTAATTCTTAGGCAATATTTATAGTTGTATTTTGTCAAATATTTGCACAGTTTGCCAGCGACATTTATCATGAAGACGTTGGCCCCAAAGCACGTCAGCTCCGCTGTTGCATTTCCCCATTTTCCCATTTTCTATTTTGCATTTTGCATTTACAACAGCCGCGTGCTAATTGCAGCCGCTGCCGTTTGTCATTTGCGCACACACACATTAAGATACAGATACATTTGTATCTTCATCTTTGGCTCACATTCGCTGTTCATTCATTATATTGTCGCGTGGTCTACGAATGTATTTGCGTGTGTGTGTGTGTGTGTGTGAGGTCAAATTTACTTTATTAATTTGAACAGGCATCGAGACAAACGCCGTCGTCTATAAATTCAAATCTATTTGCAAAATGTGTGCGTCGAAAATTGAAAAATTAAATGCCGGCTAATTTTTTTTTGTGTTTCATTTTTTTCTCTTCATCTATTTATTAAGCATGCGCCACACGCACAAATCGCTTTTCGAAAAAGACATTCATAATAAATGCTATTTCGAAAAATACTAAAAACGATATTAGTGTACATGTGTGTGTGCCGTGTGTGTGTGTGTGTGTGTTTGTGGTGTGTACATATTTCATATGAAAGAGAACTACAGCCGGCATGCGTATAATTCAATTTTGACAAAGCACATTAAATCAACGAATACACTGAGCGAAACCAGTGCTAATGGCATGTGCTTGTCTGCAGGTTTTTCATGGGGTTGGCCATAGACCTAATAATAGATACAAAAAACTCATTAAGAAGTAAATGGTAAATTGATAGAAAGTTACCATACAAAATAAATTGATTTGTTTATTAATGTTATTTTGCATATAAACAGGTGCAAAACGCATTACTTGGTATGCAGGTTTTTCAGGTACTTACCTAATACTTAGGAACTAAAACTGATTTCCCTAAGGTATTCATTTAAAAATATAAGGCAGACAGAATACAAGTAAAAAGCATTTTTCTTTTATAATTTGAGCTTGAGATTCTATAAAAAGGTTTTTTTTATATATTCTATTTTCTTCTTTTATATTCTAACGCTCCAAATTCCTTTTACAAAAATTTTATTATCCAATTTACTTCAACTTCATCTTTAACTTAAGCTTAACTTTCTGTAAGCAACAAACTTTGCATCAAGTTAATTAATCAATAAAAGCACTAAATAATTGCTAAATTTTGTTAACTCACTTGGCAGCTACTTTATTACAGTGTATAAACACGCACATATATACATACATACATTTAAATATATATACATATGTATTTCTTAGCAATTTGCAAAGCTGGCGTAATTTGTTTAGAGCACAAAAGTTTCCAGGAACAAATTGTAGTTTTTTATTTCATATGCGCGCTATAATTAATTAAATATTTTTTATATATATATATATATAAAGACATCCACATATATGTATATGTATATATATGAGTCTCGTTGCTGATTAATAACGAACTGAGTAAAACTAAATAAATGTTTGTGCAGAGCTATAATTAAATTTATGTGGCTGAGTCACAATTTTTGTTGTAGTGCTGAATTTGACGCCAACTTGGTCAATGCTCTATATCTATGTCTATGTCATTTACTATATACATTTATATATATATATATATATATATATATATTTCTATCATATTTGTAATAGAGTTGGGAAAAAGCGCTGCGTCAGCACGCTGTAATTTAGCTGTCTGCTGTAGATACAAATGTATCTTTAGCCGTAGTTACAAATGTATCTGTAATTAATAGTGTTTATATTTTAATGCATGTATTTTGGAGACAAGGCAAATGAATAACTTATTTTTAGTTTGAATTATATTCATTTTAAATCGAATGTCAGCTTCTTGCTATTTGCTCTTGCATTTCATACAAATAGCATTTATAATTATATTCTCTTAATAAATGCCGAGCTGTTTTTTGTTGTTATACGTTGATGTTATTCTTTTTTTTATTTTTTATTTTTTTTTCGGCTCGCTTGAACAGCGAACAGCGTCGAACAGGTCTTTGAACTGTATTTGCATGTGCGCCAGATACAAGATACAAAATACAAGATACAAAATCTTTTTTACCTCTCTCGCTCATTTTGCACGGACGAGTTATTAAAGTTTTTATGTAAATGTGCATAATTATTTCAAATTGTATTCTAAATTTATAGTTTGCAATGAGACGAACAAAAAAACAAAAAAAAAGTGTTTGTTGACTAAGCGAATTCAACGATTGTTTGTAAATTCAGTTGCTGCTGCATCAGTTGTTGCTGCTGCTGCATCAGTTGCTGCTGCTGCTGCTGTTGCTGCTGCTGCTGATTCATGTCAGCGGCTTATAATGAAATTGGTTTATTAGTGATAAATATATATGGCCGTGTCGGGGTGTGTCCGAACACTTCTGAGTCAACTTAAGAGCTGCTTTAACCAAAAATAATGATACAATAAATTGCGTCAAGATGTCGTGAGAAGCGAACTCAATTGATATATTGATATATAAGTATTATAATTGACCCAAAAAGAGTAGAACTTGTCATTAATGTTAAGGTAGAACCACCAATTAAGGAAAGTTTAAATATATATCAAAATGAGAGCATATAATTAAGCATATTTTTGTAATTTAAATGCTGGCCCCCTTCAAACAAAACATAAAGAAAAGTACAAAAGAAATAAATGTGTGTGTGCTACAATGAAAGATAAAAGATAAAAGACAAAAGACAAAGGCAGGAAATTTTTTTTTTTTTTCTTTCCATAAAGTGGGCACAACTTTGAAGACTGCTCTCTGCAATTAAATACTATATATAAATATATATATATATATATATATATATATATATATTTAATATATATGAATGAATAGAGGCGTGTATTTCAACATACAATAAAATATTCGTTTTTTCTTTCTCTAGTTTTTAATTGTGTGCTGGGTGTAATTTTTATAGTTTTAATTAATGGCTTTTTATTGTTATTGTTAGTGTTGTTGTTTTTCCTACGGAGTGTGTGTGCGTCACACACTCAACACACACACACACACAGACACAGACACATGTCTAATGTGTTTTCCATTTTCCCCTCAAGTTGCCTTTTTTTGTCGGTCAGAATTACATTCGTAATTACTTTCATTGTACTTATGCATTTGGTTACCATATATATATATATATATATTTGTATGTATATATATATATATATCCAGATCTTAGTCATGCTGACTGGACACTTTTGTTTTTGGGTCTGCTCTACTGCGCTTGGCTTGGTTTTTTTTTTTTTTTTTTTTTTTTTTTTTTTTTTTTTTTTTTATTTTTTTTTTTTTTTTTTTTTTTTTTGTTTTTTTTT